>JAHESH010000140.1:0-53586 GCA_020826765.1 Teratosphaeria viscida
ACCCCCCCCCCCCCCCGACGAGTCACGAAGGAGGCCTCCGATATTAGTTGCTGAGACCCCCAAGTGCCACGACCCCTTGTGTGGGGCGCGGCGAGGACCCCCCGGCCACCCCAGAGCAGCGGCGCGACATATTGTCAGAGACGCACGCCTTGAGATCGCAAGCGCATGCGCTTGGGAAAGACGGATCGATTGCTTCAGGAGGCGGCGGCTGGAACAAGACCAAGAGCACATGATGGCTTTGTCTTGATGGCGGGATGAGGAAGGATCTGTCTCGACATGTCATCCATGGATCATGCTCTGACCTTTTAGCCCTAGCATGTCGCGTGGCGGCAAGTCGAGGCCGTGAGAGCTGCGATCAAATGATGCCGCATACCGTACGCCTCTGATTTGCCATTCGACCACCTCTCACCTGTCCGCCTGGGACTCACTGACCAACGACATCGTCCATCCCGGCTGCTTCTTCTCGAGCACAACGACCTTCCATACCCCTCAGAGACGCCGCACGCCGCAACAAAGGCCGGCCAGCAGAGATGCAGCTCACCCAGCGCATCGTCCAACCCTCGCTCCTCCTCTTCCTCGCGCTCGGCGTCGAAGCCTGCGCCCGCTACAAGAACTGCAAATGTTACGACGGCAGCACCAACCTGGCCGCCGACGACATCACCCAAGTCGTCTGCAAAGTCTACCAATACGGCCGAGGCTACTTCCACAACCTGACCCTCAGGGAGTACCCGGACGCCACGAACCAGGTATGGTCCCCTTCGCCTTCAATCGACCACCAAACGCGGAAGAGAGCAACGACTGCTAACGGATCCAGTGCCATGATGGCGAGGGCCTGGTCAACTGCGACTGGAACACCGTGTGCAGGGAGCACGGCAACTTCTACCAGGTCTGCTGGGACAAGACGGGGCATGCGTACGCGGGCGAGTCGTCGGGCTTTTGCGGCAACGCCAGGTGTCCTCCGAACAAGTCCAGCCCCAATGATCACACGTACTACGGGCCCCGGACGGGACCTTAGTGGGGTCCTGGCGAGGGAGAGTCTGAGAGACTGTGTGTGTGTATGTGCGGCGACGATGTAATGGGGATGTAGGATATTGGTTCTTTTCTTGTTTGGTGATGCGACAGTACCTGCCGAAGCTATAGCGAGAACAGAGATGCTGAGAATGGTGTGCTGTGCCATGTCCCGCTACGTCGGGGGTCGTCTTGAGTGTTGGGGCTTGTGCCGAGTGGGAGCACGTCTTCAAGCGAACTGGACGTGGACGGGGTTGGGCAGCGGCAAAAAAATGTTCGGGGGGGGGGGTTAACCTAATGTGAATCTATGGCGTTTCCCCTTCTGCTGTCTGACAGTCCCCCTTCGATCATGGCATTGAAGACCAGGCACTGGAGCTGTGAGCCTCCAATATCAACACTACACATACACAAACCCTGACTGTGGGTTTTCAACTCGCACTCACATCCCGAACAACAATCCTATTGCATCTTTGATAAGCAACGGGGGATGGACATACCGCCCCGAACAACGAGGATGCAGCAATGGACATTCTCCGCCCGAGACTGGGGTTCAAATACAAATCACAAATACGACATCCGCATATGCAGCCGATGAATGGACACGAGCATCCTACTCATCCGTATCTCCCGGTAACGCAAATGATCCTTCGCCTCGGCCGCCGAAGAACCCGTCTGAGGATCGTGTGGTCTGGGGGCGTGGAGCGACAACAGCTCCCCGTCCTACTTGCCAGGAGTACGATACGGGCCAGGCTGGACGAAAGGGTTGCGCTACGCGGATTCACGAGGGCTGATTGAGATCTGTACTCACCTCTCGGGCCTTCCATGCCTGTAGGGCGGTCAAAGTCCACATCCTTGATGAACCTGAAGGCGCTGGATCAGACCAGAGCGAGCGATGGCATCTTGCACGAGTCGAGGAGTTTGGATGTCTGGTTGCCGGCGAGAAGATCGTGGCGGATCACACGGGGATGCCCGTCGGGCACTGTGTTTGAGGGTCGCTGAGCTTGAGTGGTCTGTCGATAAGAGACTCGAAGGATGACGTGCTTCGACCGAAGCGTCTGATAGGTATGAGAGGTTGACCCGCTGGCGTCGCTGACTCTGGTTGACTTGAGGCCAATTAGATCCGTTGACTTCAGCGCCGGATGGTGTGTCGTATGCCGTTGACACCAGTCAAGCTTGTCAGTTCATGGATGAGTCGGTAGATCGATCGACCCAGAACAACCAGTTCCGTTACTGATACTCGGGACCATCGAGCGAAGTGGTTGGCTTCGGGAAAGAGATCGTTCCATCAAGACCGTATGACGCTGATTCATTGCGAGCTGTGCGATCTCGCGCCTCGCATCATCACAGATCGTTCTAGTCGTCTGTCGTGCCAAAAGCTCTTGGCTCGTTACTGCACCCGCTCAGACAGCAGCGGACGACGGACTTCATACGGTTCCGGGGGAAAGTGCTTGCCCTGGATGAAGACACTTCCAGGTCAGCATCCACACTCTGCATTTCCCATCATGAAGCCGCTGGGTCTCACATATCGAGTGGATCAAGAATCCAGCCCAAAACTGCTCTTCGTCAAGGAAGGATAGGCGAGCAGGCACCACCATTGGCTTCCTCTATCGGGACGGTGGTATCGGGGATTGGGTTCATGTGGTCATGATAGAGAGAGGGAATATAGTAGTCCCTGCACTTCCGGAGAGCTCGGCGCTCAAAGGTCTGTGTGGACGGGGGGGGGGGGGGGGGGGGGCACGAGTCGAACGAAAGAGCGAAGCGGAGAAGATTGTCGTCCCAGGCTCATCCTGAACGTCATTGAAGTCTCATCAAAAAAGGATCGATCGCACGGATCGACAGATTGACTCCGCCGGTGGTGCCTCAGTCCCTTGAGAGCATAGGAGCCCCAGCGATACGTCTTCATCACCATCCCCATCACCCCGCCCTCACCCAGGACTTCCCAACACCCCTCGCCCGACTCAACCGCAGATGCAATCCCCCGACACCTGGGTCCGCGGCTTGCAATGCCATGGCCCGCCGGACCCGCACTTGGCGCAGCACTCGCCCGCCCCGCAGTTCTAGCCCGGGCGAGCCAATGTCAGCATCCTAACGAACATCGATGGTAGGAGGGCGTGGGCGGGCGAGACGTACGCCGAAGCCGCATTCGGATGCGACGGTGACTTGAATCATGAGCGCCAGGGCGGCGGCGGCGAGGTGCATCACCTTCATCTTTGCTTAGATGTTTCGCAATGTGTGGTAAGCGTTGTTGTTATCGTGGCTCGTGTGTCGAGAGGAGAGAGAGAGAGTCCGAGCGGGACTGCAGCCCTCTTTATCTTTGTACTCGCGGGTCTCCCCCTCTCCAGTACTTCGCCTGTCCTTACAATGGTCAGACAGGGGCCATGTTTACGGTAGTGTAGCCATGATATTTCCTGGCGGAGAGACTCTGCAAGTCGCTGCCATGTGTATCAAGACAGCCAACCGGAATCTGCGGAGGTGGGGGGAAAAGGGGATCAACGCTGCGCTCTCATGATCCAGACCAATGCTTCCCAGGGACATGCCAGCCCGCTGAAAGCTGGTCTCGGGTTCAGCTTTCAAGTAGTTGGGACAGCGGTGACCGTACAAGTCCTCTGCCTGGACCCTCCCAGCAGAAGAATGAACTCAGGGCCTGTCACGATGAGACACCACAGTAATCAGACACCGTGCATCGCACTCGCATCCGACTCTTCAGCCACATGAACAACCACACCAGGCATTCGTCAATCCGCCCTTCCGAACGAATCCATCGCAATCACTCCACCACCACCACCACCACCACTCACCATCTTCAATCGTCATCATCCCTCTCAGCGCATCAAGCGAGTGCCGACCCACCACCCCAGCGGCCGAACAAAGCGCCTCCCAATACCGTACTGCTACTGCGACTGCGCCGACCGCCGGCCAAGACACTCCGCGAAGAAGCACAGCACCAGTGACGAGCCCCCACCCCCACCCCACCCCACCCCACCCATCCGCGGTCCATCAATCCCGCTCCAGTGCCCGGGTCTACTCCGCCGCTCCGACACCTCACACACACATAAAAATCTCCCCGCCTCACCTTCTTCTCCCCCGTGGCCCCTAAGCTTCTCCGTCTATCGAACCGCCACTCACAACCACCCTACGCCCGTGGACTTGACACAAACGCACCAATCCTCAGAGCGCCGCCCACCTTCCCCCAAACCCGTCAAATACCATCCCAGCGACCCAACCCCCTAAACGACCGAACAAGCCACCGCCAGGGGAGTGAGAAGTGAGCGGATGATGGGTGGTGTCGATAGTTGAAGCCCGGAATCAAGAAAGATGTGCGTGTGCGGCGTTCCTTGAGCACGCTCTATGTGACTCGTGCGTGCAGAGAGACGTCCGCGCTATGTGTGGGCCGCGGCGCTGGAACGATAAGAGCAGCACTGATACGTGACATCATGATCATCAACGACATCGATTTTCCCCTCACTCCCCCTCCTCCCCGTCCGCCACCTCGGCCTCCCTCTCCGCCCTCTCAAATCCCCTCATCCTCTCCTCGTCAAACACCGTCTCGCCCTCGCCCACCACCCCGGCTCTCCCGAACCCCACGACCGGCCCGACCATCTCGATCCAGTCCCGCCTCTTCTGCATCAGCGCCCGGACCCCATCACTCACCCCCCTGCCCCCGGCCCCCGGCCCGCCCAGCCCCGCCCCAACCGCCACACCCTTCTGCGCCCGGTTGGCCGCGGCGCCCTTCTTCTGCGGTTTCGCGAGGGAGCGGTTGCGTTTGAGGTAGGCGGCGTTGACTTGGTTGTCCAGATCGTCGGCGATGTTGGAGTACTCTTGCATGGCCATGCGCTCTTCGGTCATTTCGAGGACGCGTGCTTTGCGCGCGTTGTTGAGGCGGGAGATTCGTCTCAGTTCGGCCTGGAGGGTGCGCAGGCGGGCGGCGACTTCATCGTCGTTGTGTTGGTCAAAGGTTGGGACGTCGGACGGAGCGAGGAAGCCGATGTATCGCAGCTCCTGCTGCACGCGTTGTTCCATGGTCTCGTAGTCCATGGGGGGAAGGTTGGCTGGTCGTGGCGCGTCGGATGGTAAGTATGTTGCTGGTCTGTGATCGGCCTCTGCTCCGGGAATGGCATCGAATTGGGTGGTGTCGTCACCATTGACCATAGACGTGTCGCCATTGGCATCTGCATCATCCTCGTCCTTCTTCTTGGTATTGCCGTTCCCTTGAGGTCTCAGTAGGGATTGCAAACGAGCATTGACCGGACCCAAGCTGATTTCGTCGGTCTCGGCAGTGTCATCGTTCATGTCTTCGATGTTGCCCCTCGGCTCGTTTCTGTCGTTTTCTCTCTTCGCCGGCGGCTCGATTCCTGTTGCCTCCTCGTCGGCGGCCCAGACTTGCTTGTAGGTCTTTGGACCACGTGCTGGAATGACGTACGGCGTATACCGATCGCCGCGCTCCTTGAGGAACGCCACATCTTCCTCGGTGTAAGGCCGGATGTATGGCTCGACGTAGGTCTGGAAGGTGGAGAAATTGACCTGATTCGCAGGCTTGGCGTTACTGAAGTCAGCATCTGGTGGGTCACCGGCGGTCAAACTTCGCAGGTCGTCTTCCGGCCAGTGCAAGACCTGCAGGATCTCGCGCTTCTCCTCGGCCGGCATATCGTCGTAGATGGGCCGGATGTCGTAGACCGTCGGATCATCAAATTTGGTCGGGTCTTTGCCGAACGCTCGCTCGTACAGCGGAATGGTCGAGGGAGGGTCGACGTTGCCAGCGTCTGAGTCTGACGGCGACTCGGCGGTGTCCATGGGGTCGATGGCTGCCGTGCCGGGCTGGACGGGTGGCGACGGCGGAGGTGGTGCGCCTGGAGGTGTGTTTGTCAGCTTGACCATCTTTCGAAATCTGTGCAATGTGAGCTCGAGAGGGGTGTGCGTGGCCATGTTGGCGGTGTTGGCAGTAATCGCACTTGTGACGGATCCATTGGGCGCATGGCTTCGAGGCGCATTGAGTCGGCATATGATGCAACGACGTATGTAGAGATATGACGCAACAACACGTGATGCAGCACGTGGACGACATGTGAAAGAGCCACGACCAACTTACCCTCGTGCACATCCACGCCGTCCTGCCTCGCCAGGCCATGGGCGCCCACGTCGGGCAAGCTCTCCCGCTTCCGCTCGCGCGCCTTGTCGTCATCGAGGTCCATCTCGTCATGGCTGCGCTTCCGGCTCACGGCCTTGTCCTTCTTCGTCTTCTTCCGCTCGCCGTCGTCGCGCTCCTGCTTGGCGGCGTGATCACGTGCCTGGCGCTCGGCCTCCTGCTCGCGTTCCACCTGCAGGCGTTCCTTCCGGCGCTGGACGAGCTGGCGCATGGCGCGATCGCAGACCTCGCCTCGACGGGCCATGGGCTTGGTGAGGGTGTCTTTGATCTTGTCGTGCAGGGCGTGCAGCTCTTTGGCGGTGGGCGGGTCATGGTTGCGGGAGCTGGTGTGGGCGATGAGTCTGGAGACGTCGTCGGCGGCGGTGGTGAGGGCGGCGGTGGGGGCTTTGAGGTAGGCGGTCTCCTTGGGAAAGGTGGGGGCGGGAGCGGGGACGGAGGTGGTGGGGGTGGCGGCCAGCGGGGTGGGCGGGGCGGGGGATTCGGTGAGGGTGGAGACGGGGGTGCTGTGTCGCGAGTTGGAGCGACGGTCGCGGACTACATTCTTGGAGGTGGAGCCCTTTTTGGAGCTGGGGGGGGCCATGTGGGGAGGTCGATGGAGGGCGTTGGCGGTGGGTTAGCTGTTCATGGGGTCGGAAAGGCAGTAGACAGATACAGTCCTAGTGATGATTCTTGGCAACACAGCTGTCTAGGATAGATGGGTGCTCCAGACAAATGCTGGAGCAGTGACAGTGACGGTGGGGAGAAAGCGAGCTGACGCAAGCTCAATCAATGTTGATTAATCCTGGATGAATATCCATGAATATTCCATGAAATCCGGATCCGGGGTACAGACACACAGGACATGCTTCATGGCGACAAGCTTTTCTGCCAAGACGTCGGGATCGCGTCTGTACCGCCGTGCGATCTCGTCTCACCTCGAGCATTAATCAAACGTTAATCATTATTCGGATTCCCGCCATGGCCACGGCCCTTCAAATGGACCCCAATTCCCAAGGACCAAGGAGGAGGCAATACGATATTTGATTAATCAATCATCGATCAATCGGGCTCATCAGCTAATGATAAGCTTTTTCCGAAGCTTGCGTGGTCGTGGTTGTGGCCAGGGCCAGCCATCTCCCCGCCTGCACCATTCTCGAGTCAGGCCGGTTGAGCGATGAGTACATCCCCCCCTCGTCTGCTGCACCAGTCGTCGTCGTCGTCGTCGTCGTCGTCGTCATGGCTGTCGCCCCAGCATCACCACCCCCATGTCGCTTCCGCTCTCTAACCTCCACGCAGCCGCGCAATCCCTCCAAGTCGTCACCTATGACCTGCCCGACCCCGACGTCGACCCCGACCGCCGCGAGGCCCCCGTCAACTCCTCCATCTCCTTCTTCTACCGCACCACCGGCAACATCAGGACCCTCTCCACCAACGGCGCCGCTCCCGGCCACCACGTCACCGGCCTGCTGTACACCCCCGACCTGGGCCCCCACAGCCCCTGCGACAACATCACCGCCCGCGACCTGCCCGTCAACGTCACCAGGCAGGCCAACCTGCCCAACGAGGACTACAACCTGATCGCCATCGCCCCCTGGACCACCTCCGAGTGCGTCCAGCAGTACTTCGCCGCCGCCCGCGATGATCCCGTTCGGGGCTTCCTGTGGTTCTTGCCGGGCGACAACACCTCCAATACCCCGCCCGAGGTGAATAGTGAGACGTGGACGCTGGGGGATGGAGGCACGTGGAAGACGCAGAACAACTACCCCGTCTACGCCATCGATGGCGTCAGCGCAAAGGCTTTGGTCGCCGCAAGCGCCGACTACTCGCGCAACATGACTGACGTGCCCTATGGCCATCTCCTGACCGAGATGTACGACTCCCGCGACTACGTGCGGTTGTACCTGGACATCGACACGGCCGGATCGAGCACGACGCTGCCGTCGTTGTGGGTCTTTCTGCTCGTGGTGCTCGGCATACTACTCGGCATCATCGCCGCAACGTCATTCTTGATGCACTGGTTGCAGCGGAGACGAAGACAGAGGTTGAGGAGGCGGGTGGAGAATGGCGAGGTGGATCTAGAGGCTTTGGGCATCAAACGCTTGACCGTGCCTCAGGCCGTGCTGGACGACATGCCATTGTACACTTACGGCACTAGAGCGCCCGTGGAGGCACCGAGCACGAAAGAGGAGACCCGACAGACCTGTCCCAGCCGCCCAGGATCTCCCGCTCCGGACGCCAGACCGGTCCCGGCGATCACAGCATCCTACCGTCCCACGCCGCTGTCTCAACCGACATGCGCGATCTGTCTCGACGACTTCGTCCCCGCATCAGAAGGCACCGAGGGCACCACCGTCCGCGAACTCCCCTGCCACCACATCTTCCACCCCGAATGCGTCGACATCTTCCTCCGAGACAACAGCAGTCTCTGTCCCATGTGCAAAAAGACGGCGCTCCCCAAAGGCTACTGTCCAACCCACGTCACCAACGCCATGGTCCGACGAGAACGGATGGTCCGCCGCATCCGCGAGCGTGTCACCATCGACGACGACGAATCTCCCGACGCCCCGCCTCACACCCTCACCGCTCGCCTCCGCGCCCGCGCCCGAACCTTCTCCGGCCTCTCGCACTTCGGAACCGGACGGCGCGTCGTCTCCGCACCCCTCCCCTCCACCGCATCCACATCTCAACCTATGAGCCAGATGCCGCCGCCGCCAGCACCACTCGTGCGCTCGAACAGTGATGTGCGCACCGCAGGGCAGCCACGAGTGCAGCCGCCGAATACGGCTTCTCGGAGGGAGTGGGCACGACAGCGCGCCATCGCCATGCTCGGCCGCCGCGCGGCGCCTTCGGATGGGGAGGTGGAGGCGGAGGCGGGTGGCGGCAGTCGATGGCGGAAGGTGGCCCGGGGCGTGTTTCCGGGGTTGAGAGGGTAGTCTTGACCATCCTACCCTGGGAGAGGAGGGACCCTGAAACGCGTTCCTCTGCATCATGCCTTTCGAGGTCCTGAGCATTCTTGTGCCGGACGATTATCATCTGAGATTCCTTTCGAAGCGCGGTGTCCGGCGTCCTTGGCATCTGTGGGAATTTCTTGTAATACTGTGGAGGGGCAATGTGGGAAATCGCAAGGATTGCATTTCCGATGATGTTGATGATAAAGAGACTACTACCTAGTACGACAGCTGTATATACCCTTCTCCGTCCTCTCCTTCCATCTCTCTATGAACTATCGTGCCTCACACCTCGCCACGGTGCTCGGGAGGTTGAATTCCGCGTGCTTGATCGTCGTGTATGCGGGCGTTTGGATCGGTGAGCCTGATATGCATGCATGTGGGGATGCTGAGAGGAGTACGATGAGAGAGATGTGGGCAGGCGAGAGTGGTGAGCGAGCTGCGTTCGGCTATGCTGTTGGATCGAGGGATCTTGGTGGGAGGGAGGTATACATGGGACGTCCGTCTTTGACAATGGCTCTGTCATGTGTACTTTCGAGGTAAGGTGATCACGTACCCACCACCCTATCTCCCGTCCTCGACGACTGGCGTACCGTGCAATGTCGCAGCACACGCCAGAGGGATCGGCGTGAGACTTTGACGCGAATGGCAGCATGCGTCTTTCTGAGCTGATGAGTAGAATGTTGACTTGGGGCGTTTCGAGCTGAGGCATGATTGATGATGGCGGTGGGAGTCTTTGCTCGATCGTCGTGGATGATGGCACCGGCCGGCCGGCTATGCGGCACTGGACGGGGTATAGTAGATGATGTCTGGTACTCTGGAATCCAAAGTAGGGCCGCTTCACGTGTGTGATATGATCATGGGGCCCAGTCTTATTGATCCGGCCCTGTCCTGATGATGATTATGACATGGGCATTCCCTTACTATTATATCGATCTCAGGGATGCGATGGGCTCTCGACTCTCAAGAGAGGATCGGATGATGGCTACCGTCTACTACCTGCTACTACTACTGTCCTACTCCGCATCTTCGGACACCCGGCTGACTGGGCGTGGTTTGTTGGTTCATCGATCGCCCCATCTCGATGGCTCCACTCAAGAGTCCCGACCTCGCTGGCTCCACTCAATACATGTAGTACCGACCTCGCTGGCGGGGGCGGAGACACTAGGGCTCGTTGGTAACACCTTATTCTGACGACAGCGCTTTGTGACTTCTTCTGATTACTGTGGACGGTCATGAGTGTCTCGAGCGGTGTGACTCGGGCTTCCGCGGTCCAAGATCGGCGTCGCCCATCATCCATGATCGGCGAGGCGTCTAACCGAGCATGCTGATGGTGATGATGATGATGATGATGATGAGGCGGAGGCGGAGGCGGAGGCCACACGTGCCCGCCCAGACCGCTCACGTTGCACATGACGAGCGAGATGTCCTCGGCGAACTGCAGCTACATTCTCGTGTGGGATCATGATCATACCGTGGTGTACATACAGTTCCTCCATCATCGTGCAGTGGATCATCACACAATGACCAGGTCACGCGTCCTGGCGCGTCTATCTCTATTAGACTCTCTTCAGAGACGATGGACCGGAAGACCAATCATCATGAGCGAGAAAGCGAGGGCCGTCCGAGTCAGACGGGGCCCCCGTCGCCCAGGCTGGCATAGACCAGTCTCCCGTCGCCCAGGCGGGCATAGACGAGTCTCCCGTGGCGCAGGCGGCCACTGGGCGAGCGGGTCGAGACGGCGGTGGCTGGCGGCGTTGCCGTTCCACGGCCACCGAGGCTAGTTAGGTCTAGACTGCAAAGTCATTCGTCAGGATGGCGCACGGCGGCAGGGGCGCGGCGGGCCATTAACAGGGCTGGGCCCGGTCAGCGTTCAATTTATAGGACGTTGGGCGTTTCGCCATCGATTCGTTTACGAGGGTCGAGCGTGCCCGGCTCGTGATGATGAGTCGTGATGGCGACGGGGGGACCGAGGCCGAGGGCTTGGAACCGTGTTAATATGATGGATGATTTATTATTGTCGTCGTCGTCGTCGTCGTCGTCGTCGTCGACGGTTGTTGCCCTCGGTGACGATCACGCGGCTGGTCGTACATGTACCGCAGAGAGAGCGAGAGAGAGAGGGGAGAAAACCACATGACTGCCTAGTACCTCTCATGCGACCATGACGATCCTATACCCGAGAGTGGATGACTGACTTCTTCGTCTGCTTCTTCTTCTTCTTCCCCCTCGGCATCCATGTCCACCTACTTCCTATCGAACCATCATCATCATCATCATCTAGCCGATCGACTAGCAGAACAGGAACAGGAATTAAGGTACAGAGGGGAGGCATTAGCTGCTCCAGACTAACCGGGACTGGCTGGCGACGCTGCTGATCCCCGGGGCGGCCCCAAGTCATCATCTCTCATCATCTCTCATCTCATCTCAGCAGTGACAGGAGGCGTGTGCCGAGTCGCCGACCAGTGACGACCCCCAGCTTCTCCCTTTGAATGCCTCGTTCTCGAGCCAGCGCATGCACCTCCTGCTGCCCCCTCCACACGCTCCATCAGCCAGCAGCATGCTGGAATAGTAAGCCTGTCCCCCGTGACGCTGCTGCATCGCTCCCGACTAGTAGACTATGCCTCTTGCGTCGGCTGAGAGTAGCATCCGCTTGGCCCTGAGCCCTGATTAGGTCATGATTACTGGGGGGGGGGAGAACAGAGAGAGAGAGAGAGAGCGGTGGCCGTCGTTGTCGCTGCAACCTATCGAACGCTTGGATGTCCCTTTTCCTTATTAACCTTCGGTCCTTCGCCCTGAGTAAGACATCTCCTGTTTCCCTGCTCCCACCCTTTTCTCTCCCCCCCACCCCCCCCCCCCAAGACCCCTCCTGGACCTATTATCTACCCCAGGAACACACACCCACCCTTCTCCGTACGCACACGACAAGCCATCTTTTGATTGTTCTTGGTTTCACCTTTCCGCACCCCCAACCACATCCTGGTCGTCGCGTCAGGCATCCGGGACCTTCAATTTTCCTCTGCCCCCATCCCCGCTCATCATCCTCGTAAGCGCCACCACCAACGACGGTCCAACAAGAACCAAAAAAAAAAACCAAACCAAAAACCAAAAACCCGTCGTCTCTTCTGGATCAACAGTGCGGCGTTTCGTCGACAACCAACGAGTGGGAACCACGGTCGACGATCGCCAGCCAAGCCTCTGCATCCTCTGGCGCCCGATCGTCCTGATTGGCATCTTGGCGGAGATTGCAGGCCATTGTTGAATTACGCTTGACCTCTCACGACATCACCCATTCCGCGGGATCGAGTGGTGCGCTCGTGCGGTCGATCTGTGTGTGTGGGTGGACTTCACACCAGTCTTCTTGGTGGGATAGAAGATCGCACCTCTTCCTCCGCGCTGCCGTCTCACCGACCATCAATCATCTCCCGCTGCGATGCGTTCCACCACCGGCGTGTGGGCGCTCTTCTGCGGCGCGGCCAGCGTGGTCGCCGCTGCTCCGTGAGTCGCCTCCCATCCCTTCTCCGGGTCGAGCCCCAGCTAACCCATCATGTCTCGACAGTCACTCCGGCAAGCGCGGCGCGTCGGGCTTCGATTGGAGCTCCGAGGTCATTCGAGGTGTCAACCTCGGGGGCTGGTTGGTCTTGGAGCCATGGATCACGCCGTCCATCTTCCAGCCCTACCCTCTGTCCGAAGGCATCGTCGACGAGTACACGCTCAACCAGAAGCTCGGCAACCAGACCGCGCATGACACCATCCTGAAGCCGCACTGGGACAGCTGGGTCCAGCTCGCCGACATGCAGAAGATCGCCAACGCCGGCTTCAACCTCGTCCGGATCCCCGTGGGCTTCTGGGCCTACGACACCTTCGGCTACCCGTACGCCATGGGCGCCGCGCCCTACATCGACCTCGCGATCGGGTGGGCCCGACAGGTCGGGTTGAAGGTCATCATCGACCTCCACGGGGCGCCGCTCAGCCAGAACGGCTTCGACAACTCGGGTCAACGTCTCGATCGACCGGGCTGGACCCAAGGCGACTCGGTCCGCCAGACGCTCCAGGTGCTGCAGACCCTCCAGGACAAGTACGGCGACGCGTCGTACGACGACGTCGTCGCCGCCATCGAGCTGCTCAACGAGCCGCTGATCTCGGAACTCGAGGGCGGGCTGGACGCGACCAAGCAGTTCTGGCGCGACGGCTACAGCCAGCAGCGCACGTCGTCGTCGTCCCGCGTCGTCCTCATCCAGGACGGCTTCAACCCGCCCTCGTCCTACAACGGCTTCCTGACGCCCTCGGACCACGCCTCGAACGTCGCCCTGGACCACCACGAGTACCAGTGCTTCTCCGACGAGCTCGTCGCCCTCCAGCCCTGGCAGCACCGGCAGCTCGTGTGCAACAACGCCCACACCTGGGCCGGCGCGGACAAGTGGGAGGTCATCGGCGAGTGGTCCGCCGCCATGACCGACTGCGCCCCGGCCCTGAACGGCTACGGCATCGGCGCCCGCTACGACGGCACCTACCCCGGCAGCACGTACGTCGGCTCCTGCGCCACCAAGAACTTCATCGACGACTGGGACCAAAACATGCGGGACAACACGCGCGGGTACATCGAGGCGCAGATGGAGGTGTTTGAGCACTACAGCAACGGCTGGATCTTCTGGAACTTCAAGACCCAGGCCTCGGCCGAGTGGGACGCCTTCCGCCTCATCGACGCCGGCATCTTCCCCCAGCCCCTGAGCAGCCGGCAGTTCGGCGCCATCTGCGAGTTCTAGATCGCCGGGGCGGGGGAGACCCGAAACCCCTCGCGGCAGGAAGAGGAGATGGGACGGACGGACGGACGGGCGCGAACAGCAGCATGACGACATCTACAGATCTGAACCCCTCCACGACGACCACGACGACGACGCAATCTGGCGTCTCCCACATGAGAAAAAGAGTCATATGATGGTAGCAGCAGCGAGGTCATTGATGGGAGCTTTTGATCTTTGGTGGTGGGGTGGAAGGGGGGGGGGGGGATGAAAAACCAAACCAGTAGCGAGATGTACACAAATCTGCGATCCTGATACCCGAGCCCGGACGGAACGATCGGGGCTCACATATGGGATGGTGTTGATCCGGAGTATAAGGCTGTGTGGTGCAGCATAATAATTTTGGTCAATTTTTTTTTTGGCAGATATGAATCGAATGAAGCCCTCTTGTGTCCTTCATTCATTCATTCACATAGCAGATGGATCATCAAGCATATAGTCGGCGTGCATCATCTTTCTTCCTTTTTTCCCCCGATAAGCTGCTTACCTACAATAGTCGTAGGAGGTAGTGACTGTCGCCGAATTGAGAAATAGGACCCCCAGGCAGCAGCATCCATCACTTTTCCATGTCCCCTCGACAAGACCTTCTGTCGTGCTCAAAATCCCTACCGAGCGATAATCAATAAATAAATAGTAAATAACTCTTGCGAGAAACAAGCTTTCTGTGACTTGAGATGCAGGTACGAGTACCTTCGTACGAACAGCTGCAGGCATGAAGCTGGCCGGCGCCCTTTCCGTGTCCCTGGGAAGCCGCCCCAACGGCTCATGATTGAATAATAAGAGGAAGCCGGATCCTGTATGTATTGATGATAATTGCCCCTCGTGTTGGTGCGCAGGGATGGGCGCGTGGGGGGGGGGGATTTCTTTTTCGAATGGATACATGGAGATGGTGGGTGCTCAGTCATGATCATGAGCGATCGGAGTTCAGGTGATTTCACGAGCAGTGCCCCGGAGCAGTCGGCCCGGTCTTGGCAGTAGGTATCGGGTCAATCAACCACCGAAGCCGAATCGGAGAGTCAAACGCCGCCAGGTCGATCGCATTATAGGGAAGGGGGAACAATCCATTCACTCACTCACCGACCAAGTCATGCGAGCGTGGCACCACCACGTGCATATCGGCAGCAAGAGTAAGCACAGCCCTAGTCAGCCGGCTCGTCCCAAGGTGAACTCGGCTGGAGGGGATGTAGAAGGGCGTGTGCTCCGGATGTAGAAGGGCGTGTGCTCCACGGCACAGCTGCTCCACCCGCGCCCCCTCTACCGATGATATGCCCCCGAGAGTAGGGCACGAACCTGAGGAAGTTTGGCAGCTTCGCAAGGATCATGGATCCCGTCAACAACGACAACTACACCAACACGATCCCGTGGATCACCTTGAAGTCGCTCTCCTTCGACATCTACGGGACCTTGGTCGATTGGCAGAACGGCCTCGTCGACGCTGCCTTGCGCACCCCGATCGCTCCGTACCTGCCACCGGACCGAGCGCAACTGTACGATGCCCTCCGGCGCCATGACGAGGCGATCGAGCAGGAACGTCCGCGCTGCCTCAAGGCCGACGTCAATGCCGAGGCCTTCCGACGGCTCGCCCGAGATCTCGGACTGGTGGACGAGGGCACGGCGAGCGAAGCGGATGTCGAGCGGTCGGCGACCATGTACGGCGGGGCCATCGGCACGTTTCCTGCCTTCCCGGACACGGTATCCACGTCATCTCCTCGCACGAGAACCAGGACACGCGAGCTGACCGCACCCACCAGGTCCACGCCATGCAGCGCCTAGGCCAGCACTACAAGCTCATCGCCCTCTCCAACATCGACCACGCATCCTTCAGCCGCACGCTCTCCGGTCCCCTCCGAGACTGCCGCTTCGACGCCTGCTACATAGCCGAGGACATCGGATCCTACAAGCCCGACCTGAGGAATTTCGACTACCTGCTCTCCCACCTCCGATCCGACTTCGGCATCGACAGAGCTGAGGACGCGCACGTGGCGCAGTCGCTGTACCACGACCATGCTGCCACAGGACAGATCGGGTTGCAGAGTGTGTGGGTGGATCGGTATGGAGGTCTGGAGCGGATGGCGAGGCAACAAGGCAGGACCGCTGAGAAGGTGCGGGCTGAGCATGGGTATAAGCTGAGGGTGGAGAGTCTGGGCGAGCTTGCTGATGTGGTTGACATGGCTTTCGAGAGAGGTTGAGTTCGATTATCGCAATTACGCGGCTTTGCGGGCTCGATAGGTGGCGATTCGTGTAGAGTCAACTCGATCCCTTAGCACTCTGTTCGATGGACCCGGCAGGGCTGCAAGAAGATTCGGTTCAGATGCACGATGAAGGACTGCGGTACTCCATTCCATCAATCTCCTCATAAATCCCTCATTCTTGCCATTCTCAGCCAGCATCCGTCCGTACCGCTCGCCATCCGTCTCCCAAGGGATTGGCGCGTGATGTGCTCACGATAGTCCCAGGGCAAAGCGATAACGGCGGAAGCTTCGAATAAGCCCTCGAACCAGGCTACCCGCTGTTCAGCATGTGCTCGCCGGGTCGAGACCTCCGACAGAGAGCTCCAATCAAAAGGGTTCGAACAAACGGTGATAAAAGAGACCGATGATTGAGAAGCTCGTCGAAGAGTCCCGACCACCGTCCAGCCGGGCTTATTCCCGCGCCTGGACATCCCCCAGACGGGTCTCCAGGCTCCGCATTGACGTGGATGTGATCCTTCCATACAACGCCAGATTCCGACCATGGAACACGCATGCATCGCGCGGTCGATCACACCGGGCCAGGTCTACCACCGAGAAGGTGTCACATCACCTCAAAGGAGAAGAGGAGCCCATATCTCGACTATCTCTGGAGGCACACCCAGCGCAAGACGCAGTCTATTCTTGTTACATAAGGTTTCACCTTTCACATGATGCGTACGGAGAGCCCTGGCCCCAAAGGCAGTCTTCGAGGTGCCAGGATCCAATTCCTCTGACTTCTGTACCCCCTAGGACACGCGATCCATACGAGGCATTGGTACATTATCCACAAATTCTCCTACCCAATAAAGGATTGCAGTGCGTAGGACATCGGAGCGCGGAGCAGCTCCCCAATAGCCACCATATCTCCAGCGTGGTCCATGGGCACCAGTCTTGAGCCGTCGGCTGCCGAATAGATGAATTGATGCGCCTTGTAAATGTCCTTGGATCTGTCCAGCCGTCCTGGCAATCCTTGGTCTTAGCTGACAGCGTGCTCTATCTCTGCCGGATTCGTTCGACGGCCTGCTCCATGTACCACTTATAAACGAGGTGTGGACTCTCCAGCTGCTATGGATCCATAGGTAGACATATTGGCGAAGAATGCAGAACATGCATTTTGCTCACTGCTCTTCCGGGCAGCTCAAAGACTGGGTGAACTGTGCAGAAGCCACAGAATGCGACGTTATCCGTTTGCGTGCTCGCCCATGCCGGCGTGCACCTCAGAATGGTTGTGGCATTGCTTTCCCGCAGTGACCAGGCAGTCGAACGTCCGAGTCTGAAGACAGAAATGACGTTTCTTCTGTGGTAATTGATGCTTTCGATGCGAGGCGTAGGTGTTGTTTGCAGCCTTGTCGAAGACACAGACCGACGTGCCGAATCCCAAGTGATCGAGCTCGACGCTCCAAAGCAGTCTTGTGACACTCGAAGTAGAGGCAATCATCAGGTCTCGCTGAGGTCGACCTGACCATTGAATGGTCAGTGGCCTGTCTGAGTGATCGCCGCGCTTGTGAGTATCGCTTAGAATACGGCGGAGCCTCCCGTGGTGTTGTATCCTGTGCGTGCCGAATGGACAGTTCTATTTGAGGTTTAGGAACTCACGAAGCGACCGGCAGGGCAGCACAACTCGGGCGGAGTAGGTTGAGAAATTGGAGTTCCCTAGATTTAGTCAAGGTCTGCGGTAGGAACTCAGACTACATTTTCATCAGTAACGACGACGACGACGACGACGACGACAAAGCTGCTTCTCCCTTTCCCGCGCAGAATCTCTGCATCTCGCTGTTGCCAAATCTTTCTCACAAGCCCCAAACACCTACCTGTCCAAAGCCACAAGTCCGTTCAAGATCTTTGAGCCTACCCATACAACGAGCCTGTCGCCATAGACCGTGCAACGGCCACCTGCCATGCGCACTGGAGTTTGCAGGCGGCTCTCGTGCATCCATGCCTTGCTCTCTGGTCTGCTCGCAGATATCTCAGCCAACCTTCCAAGTTATTGGAGCGGTATCAATACCATAGTCGTCCACAATCCGGTGCAGCGGAAGTCGCAGAGCACGCTCGAAGCATTATGTGCGTCCGCTCGGACGGAAGGTGGTCTGCGAAATGGCTGGGGAAGAGCGATGGATTCGGGCTGTAGGGCCTGATGTCCGCTGCTGCGAGGGAAGGCCATGCTCGGGAGATTGTCTTCAATGCGATGTCAAACTTGTCCACTGAGCTGCCAGCTGATTCATGCAATCCGATGATTTCAAGGTCGACTTAGCAGTGCATAGATGGCAGCATTGTTAGCAGCAATGCCACCACTCTGGCTACCAGGACGAATAAGTCCGTATATGTCAGAGGTGGCTCGCATCTGAGTCAGGAAATAGTGTGACTGCAAGGTCCCGAGACAAATGCACCCTGCAGCAAACAGTAGTACCTAGTCAGTCCAAGACGACGGGTCCGCGCCTTGCAGATGATGGCGCCAGCCAGGGACCGAGCCGTGAATAAGAGGCCGGCTGATGGCTTGTTGGTCGTGTTCTCTTGGTGAATACATGTATGATGAGCCTACGACTTGCCGTGGCAGGCTGAGCTTCGCGCCATGGGCAGAGGAAACGCGTGCCCGTATGGCTCACCACTGCAATTGGTGTGACAGTCTCGAGGAAACGGACACCTGGTCGCATTACTATCTTGTTTCGACCATGCTGAGCTGTACCATTCTTGTTGGCTTCATCATCCAGGGAGGCTCAGTCTTGACAAATTGTCCAGGTCTGGCATTCCTTTCGTGGTCTTGGTTCCTTCTATGCAAACTCCCGGGAGCCCGAAGTCTGCGTAGCGGCCTTGGTAGTCCTCATGGCCTAGCCTAGCATCCAGGACGACATGGCGACTTTGGAATCTCGCGGACCGCTTGACAGGACTGGGTACTGCCCGGCTTCCTCGGACACTGAGCCTCGTGGGCCGCAGGGATGCTGCCTTGTATGTTGTACTGTACCAGACTGCACTCGGATCATCATAGCAGCCGGTCCGCCGACATGCAGTGACGCCGCACCGTCGTTCCCTCGAGCCGCGTCGGGAGTTCGCGGCGCGCAGGTGAGACAGCAGCGAACGCATCGCCACAACGGCCACCTTGCCCCCTTCGTCTCCCAGATGTGGACATCCATCCAGCACAACAAGTGTCATATGTTGTCGAGACGGCCCCAGACTAGTCTTACGTTACGTTATTATATCTCCGACGGTCGAAATAGGAGATGGGCCCCGCACTGCGACGGGGGTTCTCTGCGTCGCGTGGCCGGCGGTAGGTCGAGATAGGGCTGAGAATAGGGTGTTGCATCTGCCGCAGACTTGGGAGTGGCGTTTGGGGGAGGCCCATGGTCCATGGAGAGAATTCTTATGTTTCCATTTTACTTCAAAGGCGTCCTGGATGCCTGATGAGTGTGGAGCTTCGGGCTAACATGCGAGTGCTCGTATCAAACAAGGTTGGTAATCATCAATGGATCAATGGGGAAGAGGCATTGACGACGGCCATGCCAGGCGGCCTGACTACGCCAAGTCATCAGTCGTGACAGCCCGGCTCGTTGTGGAGGCCGACTTCATTCCCCACGCGTTTGCTCAGCCACAGCGTGAGACAGTCCGTGGACGCACGATCATGACATGCACTGTTCTCAGTCATCGTCATGATAATAATGGCTTGCGAAGCTCTCGATGGACATCACCTCTCCTGCGCATCCGCCATCTCAAGACTCGTCAAGCAGACGGACGGTCAGGGATCCTGGGTCACCGAGAAAGTCAAGATGCTTCTGGCCACTCATCGTCTCCTGTCACCGACCGGGATCGCAAGACTATACAACGCCTTCCCAGACTCTTTCATCATGAGATTCTGAGCGTCACCTCTCCTGCCCTGCTGGTGGCACCCCTCAAGACTCTTCCTGCCAGGAATGGCTCGTACCTTGCCGGTGGCCCAAGGCGTGTGAGAGGCGCCGAAATGACCATCCTGAGCCTTGGCTCCCTCCAACACTACTGCGCTGCGTGAAGTGCCGGCTGGCTGCGGTCCTTCGGATGCCTCGGTATGCTACAGCCAAGGGCAGTCAGGAACAATCAATCTTGAGCAGACAGGAGGCCCATGTAGTGACCTGTCCCTCATATACCGGCAGTAGCGTGCATCCCTCATTTGAAAACTTTCTCAAACGCTCTCACTCGGCGTGACGCTTCCCTCACTCACAACCAATGACCGCATTTCTCATAATGTTCAAGTTGTACTACTTACTCTCTTCCCTATTCATTACGTTCGCGCTAGCTCGTCGACCTTGCATCGACACCACAGACTTGCCAGAATGGAGCAAAAGGAACCTGAACACGATCCAGAGGATCTATAATCTCACGATTTACCCGGCCAACGCCCAAATCGTCGCCACTGGAGCGTCGGCCGTGCCGGCGGGCTTGTTCAATGAAGATGCTACCGGACGTATCAGTCCGCTCGGCAACTTCTCGAAGTTCACCGACAGCATTGAGTGTAAGCGGGCAGCGGCGATCGCAGGAGACATGAACGAGTACTGACGCAGCTCTCGGTTCAGACTTCTTCGGCCTGGCGCCCACACCTCAGACGTCTGCTGGCGTTGGCTTCTACGCAGCCGACATCGTCGCATACACTTCCGGATGCCCAGACGTCGCAACGTCAGTCGTATACCTGAGGTCAGGCCAAGTGAGCGAGAACGGGACACTGGACCGGACGAAGCCGACCACTACATTGTCGCAGGTGAGATGGCCTACGAGCAGGATGGTCGCATCAAGCCTATGCTAACTATACTCTTAGGTCGCCTTCTGGAAGTTCGACGACGCAGGCGCCGTCCTATTCTACCAAGCCTGGATCCCCGAGCTGCAGAAATGGGTCGAAACAGCCACCGGCCTCAACTATTCCAACTCCGTCCTCCAAACCGCGGCCGAGAACGTCCTGTGCTCACAAATCCAGGACCATTGCACAGGCCAAGACCAACAGTACAACGACACCACCTCCTGCGCCAACATCCTGGGGAGCAAGCCCTTCGGCTCCTTCGACGAAGCCTGGGGCGACAACGTGGTGTGCCGGATCATACACGTGCTGCTCACCCACGTGCGGCCGGACGTGCATTGCCCGCACGTCGGGCCGCTCGGGGGCAGCCCGCCGAACAATTGGAAGTGCGTCGACGTCAATTACACGGTTGACTACTTCAACGATGCTGCGCTCTTTGGGTCGTCGAACAAGTTCACGTGCAACGAAAACCCGTACACGAACGACGGCCACCAGTGGAGTCTGCGAGACCTGCTTACTTGAGGGCGGGGGGTGCAGTGTGTAGGGTATGTGGGTGGTTGGTTTGGCGTGTTGGGGATAGTTGGTGATACCCGCACCTCTCTTCTAGCGTAATGTTGGGCAATGATACTCTTTTACACTCCTTGACAACCCCTCCTGCAATGAGAAAGAATCATTCGCCGGTTCGACTCGCCCTGGTATCCAATTTCCGAACCCTTCCTCGAACTCTGCACCGCCATTTGGTCTCTCCAGCGTTCGGCTCTCGGTATCATGCATTCGTGAGGTAGGGCATCCCATCCCAGTACATTTGCATACCATTTCCGTACGTTCACAACTCTAATAATATCGGCATGGCATCGAGGTATACCATGCTCAGCTACGTAGATCTTAGGCTACCGTAGGATTGATCTACGTGCGTGAGCCGACTACTACATAAGTCACGATTAATCTATTTTACTACCTTAAAGTAATTTAATCGCAAAGATCTAACTGGTCATATCTGCTATATACGAGTCTTACGAAAAGCAGACCCACATTTCGTACGATCGTCACACCTGAATGTACCGTTGTAGTGTCTGCGTGCCGCCCCAGCTATATTATTGTCGCGCATCGATCGTTGTTAGGCTTCGCTGCACTCTTACCTAGGCGTGTGTTCGCTCACACCACCTGCAGGGGCGCCTGTCTCCCAAACACCAGGTGCTAGTGCTGTAACTTGTAAGAGTGTAACGATGTACTCTCTATACGTGATTGCAGTGCGGCCGCGGTATGAAGGCATGGGTTAAGAGAGTACAAGCCTTCACACAGGGACAACTTACGAGCTATTGAGCTTGGCTTTAGATACCTAGACGAACAGGTATTGGCATTATCCGTGGACTACTTCGTATACAGTGAAGTATGAAGCCCTGTCTGAGGTGTAGTCGTGTTGACTTGCCTCTATGGTCTAGCATCACCTGCGTCTTTAGATCGAGATCTTCTAGACCGATTCCTGTTGCCTCCATCCTAGCTTCCTATAGTTCAAGTCTCAAGTTGATTATGTAGAACGTCGGTAGGTATATAAGAGTCTATCAACGTTGCTGTTTTGCACTCTGCTGCTCTCTTACTATCACCACTTACTACTTACTAGTCCTTTGTGACAATACTACAAGATGATCGACAAGACGCTTCTCGGCCTACTCATTCTATCATATCTGAGCTGTACGGTGAATGCCGTCAAAAAATGTGTCACTATAGAAGAGTACGCATCAAGAAATGTCTGTTCAGACACACCCAGCGGGCTCCTTGCATTTTGCGGTTACAACTGTAATGTGGAGTGCTCAAAGATTCACAGCGAGCAAAGAGTTCTCAATTGTGCAGGCGAAAGCGTTATTGGTTTCGAACATTTCGACAATATATCAGAGTTGAGGTACGAACAGTATGGTGGGGGGTGCAAATGGACGGGTGTTTGCAACTGCGACTGCAGAATCCTGAACATCCTTTCACGCGAAGAGCAGCGTCCCAACCCATGCCCCAGAACCGTACGCCAGCATATACTGGTAACGAATTTTCTGGGTAATGATTGGTACCAAAAGTTCGCGTCGCAGACTGAGGAAGCAGTCTGCGCTAAATCTGCCTCCGACCATGATGGGGGTTCGGAAGGGTCTGATCCCGGTGCGCCTCCTTAGGCTTGGACGAAAGTCATAGGTATGTGCGATCGATGGCATCAATCACCGACTTATAAAGCCTAACATGGGACAGTAGATGCTCAATGGCCAAACGAACATGCTGGGTCGGCTGCCCAAAGGCGTTGCTGCAGAGATCTATGTCTTTGCCTGCATCGACATCCGAGGAGACGGCGAGCTAGTGATGTTAGTACGGGTCGATGAGGGTAGTACCTTCTAGAAGTATGGGGAGTGGGTTGGGGTTTGGGTATGGTGGGGAGTGTGTCTAGACTATCTGTACTCGATGTCGGTGGTGGCGTCGTTATGGGTTGAGATTCATTTTGTGGAAGACATCAGTGATAATCCACTCAAGAACCTTGGGGATGCAAACAGGCACTGTGGGACATTAACACAGATTCCGCCGTCCATCAAGGCAAAAGGTCATGTCTCATACCATCATCCCACGAGATCCATCACCCCGGCCAACTCATTCAGACACCGCAGACGAATTCGTGCCTTCCCTATCAGCGTCCACAAACTCCACATACCCCGGCGCCTCCAGCGAACGACTCCTCTGTTGCGCATCCTCACCCTCTCCAGCCACCCACACTTCCCCTAAAGCCGCTTCAACCTCCTCCCTCCTTCTCTTCCACTCCCCAACCAGACTCAACCTCCCCCTCAATTCCTCCAACTCCTTCTGCACGGATAACTTCTCCGACGCGGTGCCGATGCGCAGGAACTCATACTCCGACGCGTCGTCGCCCAGGCCGAGGGTGAGGGTGTAGTCATGGAAGCGTTTAAGGGAGGCGCGAGTGGAGATTGTGATGAGAGCTGCGGGAGAGAAGGTGTCAGTCAGGTGGGTGGAAGGGGCATGGAGGGTTGTGCTTACTGATGCCCTTAGCTTTCGCCGTCTCGTAGAGCAGACCTTCCACATCGCTCGAGACGGCGGATGTGCCCTCGTCGATGAATGCGTACCGCGGCTCATGGTAGAGTAACCTAGCTATACCCATCCTCTGTTTCTCGCCGCCTGAAAGGACATCCTTCCACATCTTCTTGGTGTCCCATCCGCCTTCGCGTACGGGAAGGTAGCCCAACTTAGCCTGGTCGAGGACAGCCTGCAGTTCACTTTCCCTTCGTCCTTGTTCTCTCATATCGAGCTCGGTGTGCGGGTATATCACTTGGTCTCGCAGTGTGCCTGGTGATAGATACGGCCGTTGGGGCAAGAACATGATGCCGTCTTGGCCATTGAGACGAGGGCGAGACACGAGGCCGCGATAGGTAGGCCAAAGTCCGGCAACAATACGCGCAACGGCAGACTTGCCTGCGCCGTTCGGACCAGTAATGAGCAGGTGGTCGCCCGGTCCGACGATGAAGGAGAGGTTGTCGATCAACTCTTCGCCACCTTGAGGCCAAAGACCGGGTGCGACGATGGGAATGTTCTCTAGACGAATTCCATCGAAGCCTTTCTGCACGGTGCCTTGCACGTCAGCGAGGGAGAACAGTTCTGGATAGGTGTTGCGCGGTGGGTAGTAAGCATTTGCGTGCACGCGGTGTAGTGTCGAGATGAGGGTGTAGACACGAGAGGTGTAACCGGCGAGCTCAGAGAGATCTTTGATGGAGTACATCATGCGACCTCCTGCGTCGGCCAGTGATAGCATGAGGCGTTTGTTGGTGATAAATTGTTTCATCCTGCCACCGCTCCTGTCACTTTCTCCTCCATGCTCCAAGGCTGCTGCACTCTGGGGTCCGCTGCTTGGCTTGGCTTCAGTGCTTGAGCCCTCTGCTGACGGTGTGTAACCACCAAGCATGGGTAGGAAGACCGGAAGTGAAGTGACCAGATAACCGAATGCAGACCAAGAATACTTGAGCACGAAGTCCTCAAGCATGTTGTATCCGACCTTGATGCGATATATGCCTTCCATCCACTTTCTTAGTTCCTTGAAGCCTTGATCCAGGAGTACGTGCTCAGTCGGTCCACCGGCGTAGAAAGCAACTTCTTCCGCATTTGCTATGAGTCTGGCGTGCAGTGCTCTGAAGTCACCTTCTTTGCGGCCTTCGACTGCCTTCATCTTGCCGAACGGCGGGCTGAGCTTGCGGAGCAAAGTCGCAGTGGCGAAATAGTTTAGCCACAAGCCTGAGAGCGCCAAAGGTCCAAGGGAGCGATAGAGCTGAAAGGTGAAGGTCACCAAATCCACCAATGGCTTGCCTAACGAGGAGTACAAGCTCGCCGCCGAGTCACAGAATAGAGTCAGATCTTGCGTGATATAATGATCCGCTCCCTGGCCTGCCCCTCCGTCCAGATTGTGCAACTTGTAATATGCCAGTTCCGGACTAAGATATATGTCATGGATATATCTTGTCAACCTCGTTCGAAAGGCAATACTGATCTTACTCTGCAAGAACTTGATCATGCTGTTGGTATAGCTGCTGACCGCACCCACACTCAGCCACTTCATGAGTCCCAGAAGGAACTGCTTGCCTTTCCCACCTACTAAATCTCTTACTATCTCTCCGTCTAACCTCGCGACTAGCAGACTCAGGTACGTCCGCAGCAGAAGGAAAAAAGCATGTGTAGCCAATAGACCCGTCTCCTTGCATCTGAATCTGGGCACCATGATGTTCACTAACGCACCAAACTGATGCAAGAATGCGATATTGAGCCCGGGCTTCACATTCGGAGGCGGCACTCCAGCTTCCATGCCCGTCTGCTTGGGCGGCGCAAGGAACAGCCTGCGATGAGCCTCGAACGTGATCTGCTTCGTCGGCTTGATCTCGACCTTTTGGGTGGTGTCCCTGTAAGGCACGAAGATGGTGCGCGTGCCATCTTTGCTTCGTAGACCGCTGTTGCGGCGGACGAGACGCTTGCCCAAGTCCCTTTCCTGTCTGCGAGAGCGATAGAATCTGTACCCGCCATAGCCCGAAGTGATGATGGCGAGGGACAGCGCGAGTGTGGCGAGGAGTTGGGTCGTTCGCGTGCTTAGCGGGTTCCTGCGCTCGAGGCGTGTGAGGCGGGCGAGGAGACGCTCATAGTAGTGGTCGAACAGCTGCGAGAAGCGCTCGGCGGGGGACCGTCTCAAAGTTGACTGTGCCGCCGCCATGGCAGGGTGGGAGTCAGTTGATGATCTGTGGCGCTATGGTGGCATCGAAATCGCGGTGAGTTGGCAAGTCTTTGCCATGTCCATGCAGATGAGCATGATGAGCCAGCACGTGCAATCTGCCACTTCGCGCATCGCGGTGATGAGTGCCTCGGCTTTAAGGTTCGAGCTTGTGACAATCACATGCACCTGGCGGGAAGGGTTTCTCCGAGACCGAAGAGCGACCCTCCATGGACGTTCCAACATTGATCTAACCTAGAGTTCTCAACTTGGAGGCTGCTGCTGGGCAGGTTGCCTCTTTCAATCCATTTCCCGACCTCTCTTTTTCTTCCGCACTCACACAATGCATGGTAGATAGATGCGAGCTGTGGCGTTAAATTGCTCGAGAAATCTTAGGTTGTGGGCGAGGGAGAGTAAGACAGAAATGAGGTGGTGCGAGACTCCATAACGACGGACTTTGCTTCAATGCGTACACGATTCCCTTCTTTCCCTACCCTGAAGTGCATTCATGCCCGGCTTCGCGTCAAGACCTGTTCCTTCCATGCAGTGCTCACTGTTTATTTTCGTTTTCGAACCTCCTTCTTTCCGTCCCTCAAGCACGACATCCAATTAATACATTGACAGCAGCATGCTTTATCAAGGCCCAAAATGGCGAGCACTGGCTCCGAACCAAACAATTCTGGATGTGCATTCCTTCGGCTTGTCGCGGAGCTGCGAAACCAAATCTATCAGCTCGTCTTCACAGCCGGCATTGATTCGGACCTCGAAGAGGTCGATCTCATTCACGCGCATCCGCCAGCGGCTGGCGGCCTACTCTTGACGTGCCACCAGATCAATAGCGAAGCAAAAGGCATCTACAAGCACAACCTCCGGGCCTACTGGCTCAATACTCATTTCTACATCCTTGAGGACGACTTCGATGAGAAAATCATTTCTGCCAAACAATCTTTCAACCACTCCCAGCACTTTGTGCTCGTCAACCACCTTGTTCTCCACGCAAGAGACACTGACTATTGGGCAACTCACACACGCGGGCACAATGGCGCTTGGACGACGCTGTGGGGCAACGACGAGCAAGATCCCGGTCGAGATGCGTATCGAGGGTACCTCCGTGCGTTCATCAATGACTTCTGGACCTGGGATCACAGCGAGGCTGACTCTGTGTCTCTGGATGCAGATTGGGATGCAGAGTCGGAGGATGAGGCAGCCGCAGACGCGCGGGCTGGCGCATTGCCTGGTGGGCTGGGGGTGACGGCGGCAGAGCTCAGGTGCCTTCTGGATGAACGACGTTGGGCATCCGGTCACGAGATGGGCTCCTATTACGGATCGAAGAAACTTGCAGACCGCATGAGGTTGTTTGAATCCTTTTTCAGAGGACCACCTTTCCTCTGGTAGACGTCCACAGGCCGGCGGCTAGTCGGGTTTCGTGCTGTTTCTATTTGAACCCAGTCTTGTCCTCAAACGTGCAGTTTCTGGTCCAGAGATTGAAGAAGTCATGATATGCTGCCTCCTGCACGATTGCTTGACCTAGAATCACTTTCGGTCCTAGGTCTTGGCTAAGCATGCTCTTGGACGACCTATGACGCTACAAGGTTGGTTTTACATGTATCGTATGTGAATAATGGTGAAACACTGTACCTGGCAGAAATGGCAGGCACGGCCCACTAATGACGTTTCTCAGTGGTCCGTGCAGGAGCTTCTGACGTTGGTCTTTCGAGCTCGCGTGACTGGAAGGTACTAGAGGATATATTCCACTTGCAACAACTGTTCTTGCTCGTCAACAAACAATACAAACCAACACAATAGCTAGATCACCACACAGTCACAACCATCCATAACTTGCTATCATTCAGACAAGCGAATTCACCCAAGCACCACATTCATACCAAGAACACAATCACAATGGTTCGCGGCAACGACACCCAAACCAAGGTCCACTACAAGGGCTCCAACGACGACTTCGTCATCCTGGTGGACAGCACCAAGGCAGTGCAGGACTGGAAGAACGACAGCAGCATACCTCTTGCTCAGGTCGTCAGTGGATGGAAGGTCTTCGTAACACACAAGTACGTTCGTGTGTTCTGATGTAGTCGGCTCGGCTTAGATAGTCAACGCTGATTCTGATGTGCAGGCACGGCAACCACGGCATCTTGGACACCGCTTCGAAGGGCATCCTCGAGGACGAATTCGGCACGAGCAAGGACGAGGAGGTCGTCAAGCAGATCCTGGAGAAGGGCACCATCATCGAGACGGAGGAGAAGGGAAGGCAGGGCGACAAGAACCTGTCTGACGGCCCGAGGCAAGCGCACTAGAGGGAGCGTCCTTGCAGGTTGCGCAGGGTCAAGGTTATGCCGAGAGCTCGGTGAGGGCCTGCTCAAGTAGTGGAGTCGTTCAATGCCTCTTGGCAGGAGCCCATGGGTTGGTGAGAGACGGATGGCATCGAAATATGAGTCCATGACGACATGTGATAGGCGCTGTGTTTGACAATGGCAGTGCTGCTTTGACCCGCAGTAGTCTCTCCTCTTCCATTCCACGTGAAGCCTATTACAGCTGATGGAGCACAGCTTTTACCGCCGCGATCGATCAAGTTCTTGCCGAGAAACAGGAATTGCTTGACAGCCGGGTATTGCCAGAGGGATGACTGATGTGCACAGAATTTCGAACGCGATATGGGGACGATCAAGCACATCAAAGCACTCGCGGTAGATTGCACGTGCAAATCCCACCACTTTCGCCCACGTGCGGCGACTTGAGGTAGCGCGCCTGCCAGTTCTGATGAGCTTCCACAGTCGCCCCTTCTCTTCGATTTCACAGGCACATACGAGCAGCACCTGCAACCTCTGTTTGTGCGGCAGAAAGGCGCGTAGGACGCACATGCACCTGCTGCAGCCTGCCATCCGACAACACCCTGCAGGTCAACACTGGTACGCAGCTGGAGCATCATCGACAACGGGCACTTTCACAATTTCCTCCGCTTCCGCTTGCAGGTCGCACCTGCCGTCGAGTCGCCAGGCTTATACCTGAGGTGAAGCAAACGACCTACGATCTTGGCGCGAAGATGGCCGTGGGCATCCACGCCGATTATGCCCAGGTGATCACTCGCTTCCTCGTCTCACGCTGTCACGTGCCAACCGAGATCGCGATGCATATCGTCGACTTCTTGTGTCTTGCGATTGCTCGGCGTCGTCAGGGACCTCCTCCAGCTCCAGCCGGGACCGCCATGCCCAGCAGCTGCTTCGACCCGCACGACCCGTCCATTCCACCACCCAACGGCTCATCACCGTTGATGCAACTCCCGACTGAGCTGCGCAAGCAAATCTTCTGCTCGTCTCTCCTGGCGCGCGAGATCCCGGTGCAGCCACTGTGTCAGGAACACTTCAATCCCCCCAAGAACGGGGAGACTGGTGGTGCCCGGCACAACCGTACTTCTGACCTCATGCTCATCAACAAGGACATCTCCGAGGAGGTTGCCCATATGGTCTATGAAGAGCGCACTTTCGTCATCCACGTCCACGAAGGCATCCGAAAGGCTGGCATTGAGTTCCTGGACACTGGCAGACAGCCTCTGCAGTATCAGGAAGAAATCACAGATTGTCGCTTCAGGCGCTTTCAGCATGGAGACAAATTCGGCTTTCACCGGGTCAAGAAGGTCAAGATTGTTATCCTGCCGTCCGACCCGGAGGACAGCGTCAGTAACCACGTCCCAATCAACACCTTCTTCATCTGCTCGGCCCTCTCTCAACTGCTCGATCGAGGCCACGGTGAGGGCAGCAAGAACAAAATCAACCACCTGAGCATTGAATTCGCCAAGCAGACATCGCAAGCCACTCCTATCAGTGGCCGCCGTGCCATGATGAAGGCTGAGAGCTATTGGTGGGATCCAGAGACACAAGGCCCGCGAGCATCGTCATGGCACAATATCTCCAACGTCGAGATTGCTCTCAGAGGCTTCAGCGCCCTCCGCAGCCACAACGTCGACATACATCTGCCGAATAACGTCCGCAACCATAAGCAGACTTTGGCATTCGTCGAGATGCTGAAGGGCATTGTTAAGAGCCCCCTGCCAAGCAGCGAGCTCGACGACGACTTCTGGAATTATCAAATCCATGCAGCCCGTCAGGCAATGGAGGACCACGTTATCAAAATTCTCTACAACGTATCTGGCGAACGCCACCACGTCTCAGATCTAACGGCGGAAGACTTCCAAGAGGATTTCCACGATGGCGCTGTGAAGCACGATCTGTCTCCAACAGGTAAGTACCATGGTGGGCAGGAGAAACGGCACAAGCGCATGGCTTTTTCCGGCAACGACGAAGACGACCAAGACTCCCTTAAGGATATGCTCGATGTGGCAGGCGACAAGAAGGGCGACAAGCGGCGCGCAGCATTGGGTTCGTTTCGTTCGTTGAACCCAGCACAAGTCTATAGGGTCCGCTTCAACAAACCCAACGCCTCAACCAGAAAGTCGCAACCAGACAATGACACTTCATCGTCCCCGAAACTACTCCCTTCCCATCTCAAGGAACATGGAGTCCGCCATAATACCAGCGATGATGATGACGAGACCTGGCGAGCCGCAGACAGGGCCTCGATTGAGGAACATGAGGAACAGCAGCCCGGCAATCTCGTCTTCCCAGCCAGGGCTTACCGTGCTCTGGGTCTTGGCAGGCACGATAGCGGCATGGCAGACACACAGACGAGTGCCGGTGTAGGCAATGCAGAGCAAAATTCGGAAGGGGTATCCGTTGCTGGTATCCGCCCAGGACTTAGCCGAATGACTTTCTTCGCTCATTGCGCAACACGCAGACCGAGCATCTTTGGTTCTGGAAGGACGATTGCTAGTGCCACTCACGTTGTACCGCCTTCAGGTGGCTTGCAGAGCGAATTCGCTGCTCTCAACCGCGAGCGAGAGAGGAGATTCAAGGAGCGAGAGATGGACCCGGCCAGTCATCAGCATCAGCATACACTCCGTGGTCAGCGCGAGATCGACGAATACAATGTCGCCAGGGCATTCGCGAAGCTGCGGAATGAGACTGGTGTCACATCCGTCGACGCACATCAGACGTACGGGGACGCGAGACAGACCAGTCAAAAGACTACGAGGGGTTCGACCAACAAATGGGTCCTGCATAAGAAGGGTTCGGGCGGTGCTTGAGTTAACCAGAGCTGGGGACCAGTCGAAAGTACTAGGTCGATGCACGGGACACGGCGCCTGGCAGCATCGATCGGCCAGAATTTTCATGAGAGCTGAGTTCGTCGGCCAATACAGATGTCCAGCTAGCCCTGTTGATAGCTCTTGACCAAATGAATGTGACTACGAGAGAACTCTGCCACTCAACGGCAGCCGTTGGTGCTCTGTGCTATCTTTGCATGAGCATGAACCGTGGTGCCCATTCAGATCATACTCGTCTCCTTGCCATCGCTATGCCCCGTGATATCCCCATGAACGCCATCGCTTATGCCAAACCAATCCTCAGGTACGTAGACTCGTGCGGGTGCCTGATCGCTAAGATCTCAAAGCCCATTCGCCTCCAACTCCTCCGGCTCCTGATGACGCGCCTCCACCTTCCTCTTATACTCCTCCTTATCCTCCTCCCACAACCTGCCAGCCTCAGCATTCAACGGACTCGCCCTAAAAATACATCCCAATCATCAGCACGTCGCCGCTCCCCAAACCACCAAGAAGAAAAGATGACTCACGGATTCGGCTCCCCCAGCAGACTCTGGATGCTCAACAACAACATGCCCGTGTTCAACGCCGCGCTCCAGCCCACCCCCTCCTCGTTCTTCCTCTCCAGCACGCTGAGACAGATCCGCCCGCTGAAATCGACGTTCGGGTGGTACACGGGCGTCGTGAAGAGCACCTCCGGGGGCGCGTAGGGGTAGTTGGGCGGGTACGCGAGGGTGAGTTTGAAGGTTTTGGCGGCGTAGACGGTGTCGGAGGGGCCGGTGATGGTGGCGTCCCAGGTCGTCATGGTGGTGCTGGAGGGGAAGGCGGAGATGCCGGGGGTGGGGGAGGTCATGAGGGTGAGGAGTTCGGATTGGAGGCTGGGGAGGGTTGGGTGTCAGTGTGCTGTGTTGTTCTTGCTGGGAGGTTTGGGGAGTGAGAGGGGGGGTCGGGTGTGTACCGCTTGATCACGTTGCTGTTGGTGGTGGGGTTTGATGCGCTGGCGGCGGTCTTAGGGCCTTGGTTGATGGAGGGCGTGGAGGAGGCGGATGGGTTCATGGTGGTTGGTTGGCTTGCCATTTTCTTTTGGGATGGCTTTTTTTTTCGTAGGGGTAGTCGTGTATTCGTGTTTAGGAAGCTGTGGCTGCTCGCGTGATCGATGGTGTCGTGCTCGATCTTGGGGAGGAGATAAGTGAGACTGGTGTGTTGTACAAGCTTTTTATGTGTATCTGGTGAGCAATGCTGGTATGATGGCTTGTGTAGAAGTGTTGGCGAAGACGGGAGAAAGTGTCTGTGACGAAGGAATTCATCAGATTTAACATCGAAGGATGGGGGTTTGATCGTAAACAGTGCTCAAAGTGCCCTGGCAACCCTCCGTGGCCAATCATGTCGCGTGGCTTTCGCGTGAGTGAGACTGAAACTGGCTTTTATTACTGTCAGGTATATGTCGGATGAGCCATGATGGATGCAAACATGAGAGGTTGACCCAATATCACAGGCACGCAGCGAGAGAGCCTCTTCAGCACGGCATCTTCGACTCGTCCATGTCACAATGGAAAGCCAGAAGCTACGACCAGCCGCGGCCAGACACATCAAGCAGACCGAACCGCGAAAGGAGTAACTCCGTACCACGACTGTATGAATCATCAGTAGCTCTAACCGATGCTGTTCAGAGTCGATATGAGATGAGCACATCTGCATGTGAGCTAGATGTATTTTTATCTTGCTCAATGTCGACATCCCGGCTGGGGCAAACTCGGCCAAGGTCATGCCGGCAGTACTCTGTTGAGCATTAGGGAACTGAGCCAACCGGCCCTGGATCTTTCTGCTATCGGGCCGCGTGATCTGACTTCATACTCTGTGATGACATGATACCGCGGGACCGTTTCCAGCTGGACCTTCGCCCGAACTCCTCCAAGCGCCTGGCCTGCACTTCCTCTGGATACTTGCATCTGTCACTTGTTGATGAACACTCAACGGTGCAGAAACCTGGACTTGGTGCCATCAGCACGCTAGGTCATGGCTGTGTGGATAGCTAGCTCAATGAGGAGCAATGCATTCAGACAGGCCAAAGCGAAGAACATCTGCTCGTCTTCCTGCACATAGGCGCCACTAACATACAACTCAGCGGTGCCTGAGGCAAGGGAGGAACTCCTTCAGTGTGGGTAGCGCACTATATACATGCATTCTCCGGCCTCGAAGCAGCAGGATGCATGCACGACATCTCGCCAGACCTCTGCATGCTGCGCGAAGCCCTCCACGGAGCCCACATGCCCACATAGCCACCCACCCACCTCCGGAGGAAAGCTAGAAGTGATCAGCATTCATCGCAAGATGCGATAGAAGGCTGGGGCGCCCTTCTTCGCGAATGCCAAGAATACTGGCATCCTGGCATGTGATTGGGTCATGCACGATATAGGAGCCCCACATCGCTACTTCCGCATTAGGCTTCCACCAATCACCGCCAACACTGAAGCGCTCTTGGCGTTGGCCATCTGCACTTCCGACCTCTCACCGTCCACATCTTCGCGCTCTCTGCACCTTTCCAATAGTTGCTCCCACGGCCCACGGGTAGCTCCCATGCTGTTCTGCGCACGCGGTAGCACGACACTGGGAGGGGCATGCCCCAGTCTCTCCCACCGCACATGCCGTGCACTTGAGGAAGCATAAGATGGCGTCGGGCGCTCAGGTCAGAAGTTCTTCCTTTCTTCTTCAGCAAGCGTGTCAATACCCAAGAGCTGGTTTCTAGTTCTCATCTTTTTGTTGTTTCGTTGTTCAGGCCTGGTGCCATCTAGCTATTGTTACTCACTACTCACTAATACCACCACATCCGTCATATCCACAAACCAGAAAATTAGTCGCCGGTCGACTACCAAAATCAATACTAGTAATTAGCTCTTCTTGCTCAAAACGCACAAACGAAATCACCAAACGGAGCCAACAGATCAGCCCAACAATCGAAATGGCAGCCATCCAGCTCAACTTTTCACTCCGCACCTCCGCCAACTGCAAGACCGTGCACTTGCTCGGCTCCTGGGACAACTACAATGGCCAGCTGCCGCTCTACAAAGACTCCTCCAAGTCCGGCGGCTGGAAGGGCACTTTCCGCTTCCAAGGCAACACCTTGAAGCAGGGCCAGCGCTACTGGTACTACTACATCATCGACGGCTACCACGTCTCCCACGATCCAGCCCGCGAGTCCGTCACCGAGCCCACGACCAAGAGGAAGCTGAACGTGCTCGACATCCCGAACGCCCACAAGACCGCTGCTCCAGCCAAGTCCTCCGAGCGCTCCGCCCACAAGGCTTCTCGCGCCGAGCGGCGCGTCTCCGCTGACGTCGCCAAGGGCCGTTCGCTCTCGCCATCGCAAATCAAGAGTCCCAAGCCCGTCAGACCGAGCGAGACCTCTCAGATCCGTGGTGAGGCCTACTCCGTCGACGCGCTCGCCCGCAGGCTGGCCGCCGCCGAGATCTCCGAGTCCGAGAGCGACTCCGACGACAGCGATGCCGACTCTGACGTCCCATCCCTCAGCTCCAGCCGCAGCTCCAATTCCTCCAGCCCGTCGTCCGTCAGCTCCACCTCCTCGTGCTGTACCTGCGAGCGCTACGGCATTACCCGCGCCGGCTCCCGCGTCAAGCTCGACTGTGGTGGCTCTCGCTGCGGCTATTCTGACGGCTCGGACTGCTCGTCTGAATCCGAGGAGGAGAGTCTGTCGCGCTCTGCTCGCCGCCACGGCGTTGTCATCCGGAAATAGAATTTCTATTGCGATGTACCGCTGGACCAACTGAGATCACGACGATCATGACGAGGAAACGACCGGCACGCATAGCACTTACGCCTTGCACGACAACTTCTTGTACATACATATGAGGATGCGCGACTCCATGGCCCTGCTACCTTTCTTTTCGATTCCGACCGTATTTGGGCTTCGTTTGGACAGGGGCCACGCCCACCACCACAGGCCTTCAGCTGGTCTGTCGGAAGGTGGTGTCGGTGTGCTTCCCGATCCGTTGACGCTGCAGCACCTGCGCAGCTCCTTCTTTCGACACGCATTGCGCACTTTGCCGTGTACCGGCATCGCCACGCGCCCGAGGCAGTTTAGTAGGATGGGGACGAGGTGAAAGGGGTGGGGGGGGGGGGAGATGAGTTGAGGCCGGAGAGCGACTGCGACACAGGCTCTTCCGCGCCTTGACGGGGGCTGGGATGGGCAGTACAGCTACGGGTGGCAGGTTCGTTGCTGCTAGGTAGTTGAATGTGAATTACACGCTGTTCCGTCGAGAGTCGCAGGAAGTGCCCCTATAATACGTCTTCCCATTATGCTGAGAAGTCCTGACATATACGTGTAAGGGCTCCGGGGTCGTCTGGCACTGCCAGAGACCGACTCCTCTGATACGGGAAAGTACTGTGGTGATGACACTATCAAGAAGGTGGATCACTGCCACGATAAGATCATTTGCTCACGACTCTGCTGAGGATGTGACTGTGGCCTCGCAATGGTCATCCGGCTCTGCCTCGAACGGGACTCCCGACGACAACCCGCAGCAAGAGAATGCGATGCGACTCAAGCGCTGTGGATAAACCCAGTAATCTTCCTTGGGGTCGTATTCTCTGCAATGACTGATGGTATGTACAGGCCTTACGAATAACACAATTATGCTTTGAATATCACATCAGGAACCTCTTGTAGCAGGACTAAATCACCAACACCGTGCCGCATTAATCTCAATGTCCCACGATCCGCATCCTTCGCCCGAGCCAAGACCGGGCACCATAGCAGATCCAGGCGGTACTGTACCGGTGAGCTCAGCTCTCCCGTCACTCCTCCTGTCCTGGATGACCCATTCGCTCGCAGAGCCAGGCCAAGATGTCAATGCCGTCACCGCTCGAGTCGTGACTCGATCCTCTAGCACGATGCATACGTCCCCGAGTAGGGGGGATGGCTTTGTTTACCGCATGTGTCGAGAAATTGACCGAAAGCTGCGGCGCTGACGACGCAGCATTTCATGTTCTTCTCCCCCATTATCTTGCCGCCGACAGTTTGGCAAGCAAGGGTCGTCCAGCCGCTGGTTAAGTATCCGGTACCCTCGATAGAGCCTTTGCTAGTCTGAGCGGAGCATTGGTAGTAGTCTGCAGCGCTACAATAGGAGTCAGTCTCCGGCTTCGTGAATGTGCCCATGGTGGCCGATGGGCAGGGAGGGAGTGAGGGGGATTTACGCGGTTGATATCATGGCGGCCAGGACGGCGGTGATGGTCGAGAGGCGCATGCTGATTCTCTGTGATTGATCTGCTAGTATCGCTGACAATGGAACGGGCTGCTGAGCTTGCTAAGATGTCTGGAGTGGGAACGGCTCTTGTTGAAGGTGTGGCGTTGCGAGAGAGGCAAACTTGGGTCGTCGAGAGAACATATTTATATGTATTGTTGCCTCCCGCATGGGAAGCGTTCCGTAAACAGAGTCATCACGCGTGCGCACGGTTCGAGGTCTTCTTCGGTCTGGTCCAGCTTTCCCTCCGGACCATGACAAGGAGCTATAGGTGCCAGGATTCGATCGCTGAGGTGAGCTGAGCCGGTGCCAGGACCCGATCGCTGAGGTGAGATGAGACGGACGTAGATAGATCGATACTCTGTGAGGGCCCCAGGGCCGCCCTTGCGCATCAAGGCAGCGGGCGTGTGCGCAGATGCACACTGACTTCATTCGACTACGCGTAACGTCGGTCGACAGTTGCCGCAATCGACGGGTGTTAATATATCGCGATTAACAAGCGCGATAGCAATTGATATTAAATTAACGGTTAACAGCGAGTCTTATGGCGCTAGCATCGCGAGGTCGCTTAATACTAAGAAGGAATAGTACGTAACGCGAAAAGAGTAGTTAATACAACTTTACGCATTATTAGTAGTAATAGTAGTATTATCTTTAATTTATTAATACCTTATTATCTTAACTACTATAAGCTATCTAGCCTTTAATTTTAATAGTAGTATAGCTAGCTAGTATATATAGATACTATAAGAGACAAGCTTATTAATATATAAGACTATCTATAAAGTAAGTAAGAAAGTATAATAAGAATTAAAAGAAGTAGGATAGCTCGGCTCTAATATAATTTAAGAGCTAAGTAGAGTATAGAGATACTAACTTATATATAAAAAGAGATAGAGATCTATAATATTACCTTGCTTCTTAGAGCGTCGAGATCTTCTAAGACTAGCTATATATTATATAAAAACTATATTATCTTCTATATCTATCTCTTCTAATTCGAGAGACGCTATATAGAGCTCTTAAGGTACTACTTAATAAAGAACTATTAATTCGCGCGTAGCTATTAGTATAGTAGTAAGTATTATCTTCGAAGAATTAACTAGTAAGATAGCAAGTAGTTATAATACTAGCGACTATACTATAATTAATACTAGATAGTCGAGCTATAGGCTTAGATAGCTAGGCTAGGTAAGCTAAGCTATATATAACATACGTATATATATATTATATGCTTTACTTTATAACTAAACAAAGATAGTAATTAGTTTTTAGACCTTACTCTACTCTTAGAGACTAAGGCTCTATACGCTACTATATACCTCTATATTAATAGCTTATTATATATATTCTTAATTCTAATTACTCTACTCTAGTTATAGCCTATAGAGTACTTATAATAACTAGTATTCCTCTCTCTAAGCAACCTAGCTCTACGCCTACTTATACCTAGCGCTAACGCGACGCTAAGATAGCTAATAACTAGCTCGAAGAAGAGGAGATAGTCGATAAAAAGATAGCTTATCTTAAGAAAGAGTAGGTAGTACTAGATAAGAAGTAACGCCTCTATACTCTCTAAGTAGACATAGCGCGCTATAAGCGTCTATAAGTAGTAGGTTTCTAGGCTATAGAAGCTATAACGACATTATCTATATAGTCTACTAACTCGCCTATAATATCTATATATAGCTTAGGTAGCCTATACCTCGAATCTCTATCGAAGTTCTCTAATAAAATACTAAAGGAAGTAAGAGCCTTTATCTACTATTTAGAAAAGATGTTTGTATTATTAGGCTAGGCCTATAGTAATATATACGCGCGGATTATATATATAAGTATATTCCTCGATATTAAAAAAGGGTAAAGAGTAGTCTTATACCTTCCTACCTAAGTTAGAGTAAAGAGAGTTATACTAGAATATAACTCTCTAGTCCTCTAACTAAGGCCCTATAAGCTTGGCCCTACTAGGAGTATTTAAAGAGAGGAGAGAAGAGAAGGTTCCTCTTCTCTAGAAAATAGAACATAGTTTACTTCTTTATCTATACTTATATATAATCCTTTCCTAATATAATATATTCCTCTAGTAGCTACTTCCTTATATATAAATCTATTGCCTATAAGAGTATTAGATCTCTATTAAGTGTCGGATCTTAATTTAACATCTAGTATAGTTTTTTTTTAAGGTTACTATAAACTTTAACTATGTCTAGATAGTTACCTAGCGCTTTTATAACTTATATATGCCTTAGGAGTTCTCTAATTAGTCCTCTAATTAGCTCTAGTCTTTCTATATAGTATAGTAGTAGCCTCGAGTCTACCTTTAATTAATTAGTAGATTAAGAACACTCTTCTAATAAATTCGACTCCTAGCTATAGGCAAATCCTAGGCTTATAACCTATTAAATTAAGATCCTATACTCTTATAGGTAATAGATTTATATATATAGAAGTAGCTATAAGAGGAATATATTATATTAGAAAAGGATATATATAAGTATAGACAAAGTAGTAAATATATCTTCGTCTTAAGAGAAGAGGAAACTTCTCTTCTCTCCTCTCTTTAAATACTCCTATTAGGGCTAAGCTTATAGAGTCTTAGTTAGAGGACTAGAGAGTTATATTCTAGTATAACTCTCTTTACTCTAACTCGGATAGGAAGGTATAAGACTACTCTTTACTCTTTTTTAATACTAGATTTAATTTAAAACTACTTCTTCGTTTATCTCTTATTTAATCTTTATTTACTTATTTACTTAATTTTAATTCTTTTTACTATAGATTCTACTAAGGACTAGAAGAAGGTCCCTACTATTACTTAAGAGAACTATAAGCTCTAGTTTAAGTAAGTAATATAACTACTTATATTAAAGAAGGTCGTATAGCTACTAGATCGAAAGGCCTCTCTTCTAGCTAGCCTAAGGATAGCGATTATAAATAGCGAGATTCTAAGAGTTAGAGAGACTAGAATATAACTACCTTGTCTTCTATTAGCTACTTAGTAGGCATCTTCTCGCGCCTAGAGGTTATAATTAGAGTTCGAAATATTAGTATCTAGGATAAGTAATATATATATTAGTAAGGACTCTACTAGTTAGGATAGTTAGAATACTAGTTAGAGTACTACTAGTTAGAGTACTAATTAGAGCTCCTCGAGCTAGAATATTAGAGTAGTACTATAAGCGACTATACTCGAGAGAAAGTATTTATAGTATATGTTTAGAAATTAGATATATAAACTAGTAAATACTAACAAGTAGTACTAGAATAACTCTACGCTCTATTTAAGATAACCTAGAGCCTAGATAAGATCGACTTATCTCTAATACTAGAGTATACTATAGCTACGAACGCGTAGACTCTTCTAAATATAAAGTATACTAAGAACCTTCTAACTTTGTTAAGAGTATACTAGTAATAGTATATAACTTATAAGATAGAAGATAATATAATAATTAATAATATCTTTATAACTCTATCGAACCTTTTACGTAGGATTATTAGTATCGAGCTAGATATAAAGATCTTATACTTATATAATAGAGTAGTCTATTAGTTACTAAACGCGTTACTAAAGTAGTACTATAATCTTAGATAGACAATCGACCTAATAGGTATAAAGGATAGCGTAAAGATTATATATATCTTATTCGAAGAAGAAGCCTAGATATAAGGCTCTAACTATTTAATAAGTATAAAGGCTAGAAGAGCTAGATTATACTATCTTTATAGCTTGTCTAAATATCTAGTTCCTAAGTATCTAAGCCTATTAGAGTACTAAAAGATATTAAAGGAGAAGAAGAATAAGAGGAGGTCTAGCCTATTATACTAAAGAAAAGCAAATATAACTAATCTAAAGACTCTAACGTAGAAGATTAAAGTACTTAAGAAGGCGAAGAATAGGTCGAGTTAGAGTAAGTTGCGACTTAGTAAGAAGGATAAGAAGTACTCTAATAAGAGTAAAGGCAAGTAGAAGTATAAAAAGAGTAAGGTATATATAGCTAAAGCTAGCGTATTATTATTAAGCGACTCTAATTTAGAGTACTTAAGTTCTTCTAAGAGCTTAGACTCTTCTAACGTTAAGAGTAAAGATAAGTATAAGTTAGTAGAAGCTATAGATAATTATAAAGATAAGCTTCTATATAGTATAATTCTTCTCGACTCTAGCGTATTAGCCTATATACTTAAACTTATCTTACTTAATATCTATAGTCCCTTACTACTATTAAGAGAAGAGTATAGGTACTTCCTTATTATTATTAATAATTACTCGCGAAAGGTATAGGCGTACTCTCTTAAGAAGAAGTCGGACTTAGCTAAGATACTTCGACGTTAGCGAAAGAAGGTTAAGCTTTAGACTAATAGCTTAAAGCCTAAAGTAGTAAGAAGCGATAATATAGGTAAACTTCTATCTATTCTAAAGGAATAGGAGTTAGAGTATAGTATAGAGCTTAACCTAACTAAAGCGTATAACTCTAGGGCGAATAGTATTACTAAAAAGTATATTAGGGATACTAAATAGGTAGTTAGAGTAATAATAGAGGACGCTAGACTCTTAATTAAGTTCTAGCTAGAAGCTCTAACTATAAGCTAATATATCTATAACCTATACCTAGTTAAGATTAATAATCTCTTACTAACGCTAGAGGAGGCTTAGTTAAAGAAATAAATATTAGTCGACTATATACACGTTTAGAGATACTAGGTTGTCTTATATATTAACTCGAAGTCGATACCTAAGGATTCGTAGAGGGACAAGCTAATAAATTAGAGACATAAGAGAGTATTTATTAGGTATATTAAGGATACTATAAAGATATAGAAGATCTAGGTATCTAATTTAAGGCGGGTAATTACTATAAGGTCTATTAAATTCTTTAAAGAAAGTAAGAGAAGTAATATTAAACTTAGCTTTACTCCGAAGAATTAGAATAGTTCTATACTAATACAAAAACTAGTTAGGCGCCTACTAAAGCCTAATCCGAACCTAATATACCTATTACTTCTACTAAAGCCTAACCTAAACCTAATACTACTAAGCCCGACTATAATATATAGGATCGCAATATATATCTAACTACTATAGCTACTAAAACCTAATATAAGCGTTAAGAGATATAACCTAGACTCTAATAAAAAGCTAGAGAAGTTAGAGTAATAGGAGAAAGAGTAGGGCTAGTTAGAGTAGGTCTAGCTAGAGTAAGAGCTAGTAGCTCCGCCTATATCCTCTACTCTAGTATTAGATAAGAGGATAAGGATAGTATTAGATAGATTAGAGGAAGTTAGAGTAGATAGAGGCCTACTAAGATAGTTAAGTAAGATAACTAGTAAGAGAAGTTATAATTAGAGAGATAAAAAGAGGTAGGATAAGTTAAAGAGAGCTATAAAGACAATTAATAGCTTTATTATTATCTATAATATAACGTTAGATATAAACGTAGAAGAAGAGCTCTATTAGTATAAGGACGGCTAGTTTAGATTTATAGTAGACATAGAGGAATATAGCCTAGTAGTAGTAAAAGCTAGAATATAACTATTAGAGAAGATACCTATTCTAAAGATATACGAGTAGGTAGTCTCTAATAAGAAGTAAGGACATCTATAGCTAGAGGCTATATAGATAGAAACTATAGCGTTAGAAGGTAACCTAACCTATAGGGCTATAGTTATACTAGTAGGAGCTAATCTAATTACGTCGAAATAGGTCTTTAATATAAAATATAATACTAATAGATTAGTTAATAAGTTTAAAGCTCGACTTATTACTAAGGGATTTAGCTAGGTACTTAGAGTAGACTTTAAAGATATATTCGCTCTAATAGTTAGATATAACATTATTTGCCTCTTTATAGCTATAGTATATATAAATAACTAGGAGCTATACTAGGTTAATATTAATAATACTTTTATAGAGTAAGTCCTAAAAGAAGTTATTCTAATATATACTCTACCTAGAGTTAGAGTTAACCTAGGCGAGGTACTTAAGCTAGAGAAGAGCTTATATAGCCTAAAGTAAGTAGCTAAAGACTATTACTAACTCTATAAAGAAAAGATTAAGAAGATCGGGTTTTTTTAGAGTAGAGCTAATCTCTACCTCTTTGTCTACTCTACCTAGAAGATAATAGTCCTAGTATATATAGATAATATTATAATAGGAGTAGAAAGTATAACTAATATAGACTAGTTTAAGAAGAAGTTCGCGATATTCTTTAAAATTAAGGATCTAGGGGAAGTAAACTACCTTCTAAACGTTAAGATTATTAGAGACTAAAAAGTAGGTACTTTATACTTAGACTAGACGCACTATATTAAGAAAATACTAGATAAGCTTATAATATTAGTAGAGGATACTTCTCTAACCTAATTACCTCTAGATAGCTATAATATAATTAGAGTATTAGGACCTAATAATATTAGAGTAGATAAGAAAGAATACTAAGAAGCTATTAGTAGCTAGATATATATAGGCGTCTTAACTAGACCTAATATTATATTTATATTTAGAAGGCTAAGCTAGTATATATTAGACCTAGCTAAGTATTATTAGTAGGCTCTAAAGAAGCTTAGAAGGTATATACGCTTATTAAAGAACCTTAGAATTATATATAATATAAGTATATAAGATATACTCGTAGAGTACTCTAACTCTAACTATATAATAGATAAGTTAGACTATATCTTAGTACTAGAGAATATATTTATACTTATTAGAGGACTAGTATTATAGGCTAGTAAGAAGTAAAAGTTAGTAGTAGGTTCGATAATAGAGGTAGAGTATATAGTAATAGCAAGGTATATAAAGTAGTTATAGTTCCTCTATTAGATCCTTCGAGATATAGAGATATAAAGATATATTAGTTAGAGCCTATATATTAAGGAGGAGATAAAGTTCGCTATAGGATTACTAATAATATAGCTACGAGGAGATAACTAAGCGGTAATTACCTTTATAAAGGATATATACGCTAGTAAGAAGTTAAAGTATATCGATATAGCCTACTATTATTAGAGAGATCTCTATAAGAAGGGTATTATCTCTATTAGCTAAATTAAGACCTCTAATATAATTACTAATAGCCTAACGAAACTAAAACTAGGGCCCTAATTTAAGAAGGTAGTAGAGTAGCTTTAGCTAAGAAAGTAATCTTTTGCTTTACTTTTCTTTCTATTTCTATAATTATAGCTACTACTAGGGAGTAGTACTATAATATACTACTAGACTAACCTACTACCTTAGGTAATCTTATTTATTACTAGGAAATTATAAATCTCTATTAGAATACTTATACTACTAGTAGCTTACCTTAGACCTATAATAAGCATTCTAATTATTATTCTAACTACTATAACAACTAGCCTAGAATAGACCTATATTAGGCTACTTAGAAACTTCGCTAGCGCTCTAACTATTACTCTAACTACTATAACGACTAGCCTAGAATAGACCTATACTAGGCTACTTAGAAACTTCGCTACTAATCCTATTATTAGGCGTTTTAGTAATCTCTTAGTAAAACTGTTACTAATTATAGAACTCCTACTAGGCCCTTACTCTACCTACCTTAGTAATACTATAAAGTAGATTCTTAGGAGGTCTCTATATAATAATATAAGGGCCTAGATAAGTAGGATATAGACTCTAATAAAGGGTACCTAAGTACTACTTAGCCTTAGAGGCGCCTAGGCCGAAATTAGAAGATAGCTAATATATAGAAGGCGAGCGTTTAGTAAGAAGTAGAATGTTATAGTTATCTAGAGTAGGGGACGAATAGATACTACTTTATATACTTCTAATAGGCTAACTTCTTAGACTCCTATATAAGAAGATTAGACTTATACTAGTTATATAGATATCTAGCCTAGAAGGTTAATAACAAGTTAGAGAAGAAAGAGTTACTAGGATCTCCTACTCTTATCTTTCCTCCTAGGCCTCTCTAAGCGACTAATACCTCTAACTAAGAATTCTAGTACTCTAACGCCTCTAACTAGGAATATTAGAGCTTAGATATCTCTAACTAAAGTTTCTACTTTAGAAAGCTATATTAGGAATAGGGACTAGAGCTTACCTTAGTAGAATAACAGACCTCTTACTTAATAGAGACTCTTCCTTAATTATAGGCAAAATTAAGGTATGCTAGTAAAGCTAGAAGAGGAAGACCTAATTAGTAAGATACTAATAGGTTAGAGCCTTAATTCTCTTACTTATCTAGGTTAACTTATAGTTAGTCGCCTAATCTAGGAGAATTAAAGGCCTCCTAAGAACGCTCTATTTCTACTAAGTAGATTTAGCCTCCTAGAGATTAACTAAGATCCTATAATAAATAAGATTATTCTAGGTAAATAGCGTTAGCTTAGTCCTAATTAGAATACGCCTATCTAGCTATAGAGTCTTATTAAAATATATAGTAAAGAGGTCTCTAGCTTCCTAATTAATATAAAGCTTAGAGAAGGCCTTATTATAATAATCTATAAGATAAGTAAGTAACCTATAGTACTCGCTCTCCTAGTACTTATCTAGAGCTATCTAGTAATAATCTAGATCCCTCTAATAATAATCCCTATGCTTCTAACGCTATAAGCCTAGGTTAGGACTCTAACCTAGGCTCTAATAAGTTAGAGCTTAGGGAGTTAGGTTAATAGGCTAGGAAGTAGAGAGATAAGGCTAGAGGTTATAGCTACCTACCTTAGCTTAGGCTAATAGGCTACTCTAAGCTTAGCCTAATAGACTACTCTAATCTATAGTACTACTCTAACCTAAGAGATTCTTATCTACTACTCTAGTATAGAGTAAGTAATACTTCTTTTAATTCTTTCTAAAGTAGTTTGTATAAGAACTCTTAAGATAAGGATTTCTAGAGTTAGAGTAATAAAGAGCGTATAGACTAATATACTAGCCTCTCGACTTAGTAGTATACTAGACCTAGTTTATAGTCTAGATAATATTAGCTATTATAAGGCCTACTATAATAGGTATTATACTAGTTAGTATATTTAGATTATGTTATTATAAACCTAGATTGTTAGAAAATATAAGGCTCGAATAAGTAATATAAAAACAGGTTATATTATCCTTAAATACTAAAGGGACCTAGGAGAACTAACTCTCGTAGTATACCTTATAAAGGAATCGAATATATGCTTAGAGCTAGGTATAACTAAGAGTCGAGTACCTTATAGCGTTAGAGCTTAGAGCTATAAGCTACCTAAGCTTCTTATTAAAGGAAGCGTTATTTAATAGAATTAGTAGAACACCTTACTATTATACTATACTAAGGTATTAGAAAAGTATTAAATATTAGAGAGGTAATAGCTAAAGAAGTATATTAAGGAAGAGAGGGAGAATAGACGACTTTATTAAGAGTCGGACCTACTTATAGAGATAAGGTATTTGTATAAGCTAGTAGACAAACTAATATATATAAAAATAAAACATTTATATAGACAAATAAATAAACTAGTATATATAAAGAGTAAGTATACTCTAACTTATAACTTTATTTATATACTAGAGGCAAATATACTCTAATTTATAATTCTCTATTATAGAGATAAAGAGGCATAATATAATTAGAAGATAAATATATTCTAACTTATAACCTTCTCTTATAAGGACAAAAGAGCACGTTATATCTAGAGGCCTCTAGACTAGGGTTAGAAGCTAGTAGGAGTTACTTAAAGTTAGTAGAAGCTATAGATAGTATATACCTAAGTAGGAGTATTAAAAAAGAGTAAAGAGTAGTCTTATACCTTCCTACCTAAGTTAGAGTAGGGAGAGTTATATTAGAACATAACTCTCTAGTCCTCTAACTAGTTAAAGAGAGTAGCTTAGGAACTATAACTAAAGAGATTTTAGATACTAGCGAATAATTACTAATAGTACCAAATATATATAACGTGTCTCTCCTAGACGCTAGTACTAGTACTTATCTATACTACGTACTACGCTTTTAAGCACGTATTCTACTTATAAGTAAAACTAGTTTAGGCGATACTAACGCTAAGTTTATATAGGTAATTATAATATTATAGGAGAAGGATCTATTTATAGCCTAGATCTAAGCTAGACCTAGCTATAAGTAAGTTACTCTTAGGCGTACTAATCTATAGCGTTTTAATAAGAACAATCTATTATAGTTTTATAGAAGGCTCTTTGTTCCTAATAAACCTATAATATAGAATAAGATCCTAGTAACATTCTATAACTCTATACTTGTAGGCTATTTTAGCGCTAATAACATATTATAGCTAATTAAGAGAATGCTATACTAGCCTAAATTAGAATCTAATATAAAGAGCTATATTAAATCCTATATAATATACTAGAGATCGAAACTAGGCTAGTATCTACTATATAGCAATCTTACGCTATTACTAATTCCTAATAATATTTAGAAGGAGATTAGTTTAGACTTTATAACTAGTCTACCTCTAGTAAAGTCTAAAGGTATTATATATAATATAATACTAGTAATCGTAGATAGGATGTCTAAGATAGTAATATATATTACTATATAGAGTACTTAGAATATAGAATAGTTTACTAATATGTTTATTAAGAACATTATAATAAAGCTTAGCTTTCTAAAAGGAATTATTAGCGACTATAGCTCGCTATTTACTTCTAAGCTATAGACTAAGATCTACTTCTATTATTAGATAGAGCGTAGACTTAGTACTATATACTACCTCTAGATAGATAGCTAAATAGAGCAGCAAAATTAGACTTTAGAAATATTCTTATAATGCTTTATAAATAATAACTAGGATAATTAGCTTTAGTTATTACTATTTATAGAGTTTATATATAATAATATACCTTACTCTAGTACTAGTACGAGCCTATTTAAATTAGTACTTAGTAAGTATCTAAAGTAGACTATATATAAGGACGTATATTATAAGGGGGAGGCGCTAGCTATATCTTTAAGAGTAGAGATAATATATAAGTCTTAAGAACTTATAGTAGAGTACCTCTATAAAGCCTAAGAGTAGTAGCGTAAGTAGTATAATAAGAAGTATCTTCTATTAACGTTTTAGCTAGAAGATCTTATTCTCCTTAGCTCTAAGAACCTAAAGCTATTATAGCTAAGCTAGAAGATATCTACTAAGTTTATTAGTCCGTTTATAGTTAAGAAACCTATAGGGTAATAAGCCTACTACCTTCGCCTTCTAGCCTTATATTAAATCTACGACATATTCTATATATTACTTCTTAAACTCTTTAAGAAGCGTAATAGTAAACCTTTAACAAATATTACTATATCCGAGATTATACCTAATAGCGAAGAGCTATAGGAAGTTAAAAGAATCTTAGATAAGCGCGTAAGGAAGAGTAAGAGAGAATACCTATTATAATAGAAGAATTATAATAAGTAGAATAATATATAGTAAAGTATAGAAGACTTTAAGGAGATAGATAAGCTTTTAGAGGAATAGTAGGAGTCCTTATCGAACTATAGGTAGATAGAGATAAGAAGGAGTAGTAAGTAATATTAAAATAACGCTTTTTATTTACCCCTCTATTAATTCTAAAAAAACCTAATACTATACTAATATAATAAGATAGGCGTACTAGTCTACTACTAGTAAAGCGAGCTATTAACTATAGGCGGACTACTACTATCTCGATACTTTATATACTCGCGCTCTTAATACTCTCTACTCTTAAAGACTAAAGCTAAAGTATTATACTACTAATATAGTAATAGTAGTACCTACTACTAAAGTAGTAGTAAAGGCTATAGTAGTTTATAGCGTACTAAGGACCTATACTAGACTAGAAGTAGTATTATTAGCTAGCGTAGCTATCTATAGGTCCGTAGTTATAGTAGTTACTATAGGTAGACTAAAGGAAATCTTAGGCAAGAGTACTAGGTTAGTTATAGTAGAGGCTACGTTAGAAGAGTACTTATAGTATTTATAAAGGCGATAGGTACTAATAGGAGTTATTAATATATTAGTAGTCTAACCTTTAGTAATCTAAATATCTTCTAGCCTACGAGCTAATATAGGCTATACGTCGAATATACCTACGTTCTTAGATAAAAGTAAGACGTTACTCTATACTAGATTAAGGATAATAATAGTATACTTTTTATTCTTCTTAGATAACTTACGTAGAGAGTCGCGTATAAAGTTGTCGTCGCTAGTAGGATTAGCTAACTACTTATCGCTAGAGATCTTAATAATAGTCTTCTTAGTAAGAGCGCGAGACTTCTTTAGTAGTATATTATTACTAGCTATTAGCTATATTAAGATCTTCTTAGCCTTACTACTAGATAGATTATAGACCTAGTTTATAAAGAGGCCTTATATATATATAGGGACTATATAAACAAGGTAGGGTTATAGTAGAGATAATAGACCCCTATCTATAAGGATTAGTAATCTTAGAGAAGGAAGAGAGAGTCCTCTCTCTAAGAGGAACTCTCTCTTATAGAAGAACCTCCCTTCCTTTAGACTTCTATCTAGCCCCTCTTATACTAGAGGTAGGTCCGACAGAGAATCTAATCTCTTTCGACCGCCTATAGTATAGTAAGGTCCTTCTTTCTACTAAACTACTAGTAGACTATAGGTAGTATATATATATATTAACTCCTTATAGACTACCTATAGTATAGACCTAAAGGACCTCCTAAGCCTAAGTCTTATAAGCGCCTCCTTCTTATACTAACGTTCTAATAGTAAGATATTATAACTTATATTACGTATCTCGCTCTATATACTATTATAAATATAGAATAGAACTTTATAGAAGGTCTACTATAGTAACTAGCCTAAATAGGTAGTTATACGTTATTATAGTAATACTTTAGCGCCGAATTACTAGCGTTAATATTAGATTTTTCTCTTTAGTCGATTACTAACTATTCTTTTACTAAGTACTCCTTCTACGACCTTCTTTATTAATTAAAGTCTTATAACTACGTATAGTCTATAATTAACTTCTTTATCTATATAACCTCCTATAATCTATCTATAATACTAGGCTTCTATAGTAGTAGTACTACTATTATTAGTATATATACGACTAATATTAGTACTAATAAGATATACTAATTCTATGCTATAGCCCTCTAGAATAATATACCTACTCTCTTTATCTTCTATATAATATATACTAAGAGCGTCGCTATTAGCTACCTATACGAAAAGCTAGACAACTACGCCTATAGCTACTATACTAGAGGTAAGAAAGACTTCTATAAGATTATAAGTTATCTACTTATAGTTTTAACTACTTATAGTCTATAGGTAGTAGGTAATTATTCTAGATCTTCTCTCTTCTATAAGGCTGTCTTAATAAAGTCTATAATATATATATTATATATATTAAGCTCTATAAGTAGCGCGGCGTTAATATTAGTAATATAGATATAGTCTATAGTAATAGAGTTATATTAGTAGCTACTATTAAGCTCTACTACGCGTAGTTAATCCTTAACTAGGTAATAGCTACTTATAAGTAGGACCTTAGGTATAAGAGAGAGTATTACTTATACCCTAACTACTACCTACGTACTAATAAGAAGTACCGTTATATTAAGAATAAAGAGAGGCGCTATAAGCGGAGTACTAACATTAAGCTAACTTCTATTATAATATAGATAATAGGTAATATAGCTATAAGTGGACCGCCTATAGTATAATATATATCTCTCTTACTAATAGTCTATTATAGGATATAGATAATATTTAATCTACTACCTCTTATAGATACGCCCTCTTAGTAGCTAATAATCCTTCTAGCTATCTATCCTATATAAGGATCTCTAGTAGTTCCTATCCTTACTTATACTATTACTCTAGTAGTAGTTATAAGTATAACCTAGTTATACTTAATACTAATAACAAGCTAGGTATATATAATAGTAACGACTCTACCGACCTTAATATAGAAGCAGAGTATATTAATATTATCGACTAATTTAAGGCTACTACCTATAAGCTAACTAGGGTTACTAGCGCTAGTAAGCTAAAGAAGATAGTATGTATTAATAATATACTATCTAAGAGCTATAGGCGCTAGAAGTATAGTCTCTTACTAGACTATACTCCTTACTCTATCTATTATACCTACTAGTAGTCTAGTTAAGCTAAGACGCTATTTAGAGAGGGCTATACCCTAGACTAGGTCTATAACCTATCTAGTAGTAAGGCTAAGAAGATCTTAATATAGCTAATAGCTAGCGACAATATACTACTAAAGAAGTCTTACGCCTCTACTAAGAAGGCTATTATTAAGATCTCTAGTAATAAGTAGTTAGCCGACTCTACTAGCGATAATAACTTTATATATAATATCTTGTATAAGTCTCCTATAAAGAGTAAGAGGTACGCTATTACTATCCTTAATCTAGTATAGAGTAATATCTTATCTTTATCTAAGAACGTAGATATATTCGACGTATAGCCTATATTAGCTTATAGGTTAGATAATGTTTAGATTACTAGAGGTTAGACTACTAATATATTAATAACTCCTATTAGTACCTATCGCCTCTATAAGTACTATAAGCGCTTCTCTAATATAGCTCTTATTATAACTAACCTAGCCCTACCTAAGACCTCTTCTAGCCTACCTATAGTAACTACTTTAATTATAGGTCTACCTATAGCTACGCTAGCTAATAATACTACCTCTAGTCTAGTATAGGTCCCTAGTATACTATATACTACTATAGCCTTTTCTACTACTTTAGCTATAAGTACTACTATTACTATATTAGCGGCGTAGTACTTTAGCTTTATTATATAAGAGTAGAGAGTATTAAGTGCGAGATATATAAGGCGTTAAGGTAGTAGTAGTCTACCTATAGTTAGTAGCTCGTTTTACTAGTAATAGACTAGTATACCTATTCTACTATATTAGTATAGTATTAGGTTTTTAGAGATAGATAGAGGAGTAAATAAAAAGCGTTATTTTAATATTACTTACTATCCTTTCTTATCTTTATCTGCCTATAGTCTAATAAGGATTTCTACTATTTCTTTAAAAGCTTATCTATCTCCTCGAAGTCTTCTACGCTTTACTATATATTATTCTATTTGTCGTATTTCTTCTATTATAATAGGTATTCTCTCTTACCTTTCCTTACGCGCTTATCTAAGATTTTCTTAACCTCCTATAGCTCTTTACTATTAGGTACGATCTTAGGTTCGGCGATACCTATTAAAGGTTTACTATTACGCTTCTTAAAGGGTTTAAGAAGTAATATATAGAATACGTCGTAGATTTAGTATAAGACTAGAAGGCGAAGATAGTAGGCTTATTACCTTATAGGTTCCTTAACTATAAACAGACTAATAAACTTAGTAGATATCTTCTAGCTCGGCTATAATAGCTTTAGGTTCTTAGAGCTAAGGAGAATAAGATCTTCTAGCTAAAACGTTAATAGAAGATACTTCTTATTATAGTACTTACGCTACTACTCTTAGGCTTTATAGAGGTACTCTACTATAAGTTCTCGAGACTTATATATTATCTCCGCTCTTAGAGATATAGCTAGCGCCTCCTCCTTATAATATACGTTCTTATATATAGCCTACCTTAGATACTTACTAAGTACTAATTTAAATAGGCTTATACTAGTACTAGAGTAAGGCGTATTATTATATATAAACTCTATAAATAGTAATAACTAAAGCTCTTAGTCCTAGTTATTATTTATAAAGTATTATAAGAATGTTTCTAGAGTCTAATTTTGCTACTCTATTTAGCTATTTATCTAAGGGTAGTATATAGTACTAAGTCTACGCTCTATCTAATAATAGAAGTAGATCTCGGTCTATAGCTTAGAAGTAAATAGAGAGCTATAGTTACTAATAATTCCTTTTAGAAAGCTAAACTTCGTTACGATGTTCTTAATAAATATATTAGTAGACTATTCTATATCCTAAGTACTCTATATAGTAATATATATTACTATCTTAGATATTCTATCTACGATTACTAGTATTATATTATATATAATACCTTTAGACTTTACTAGAGGTAGACTAGTTATAAAGTCTAAACTAATCTCCTCCTAAATATCTTTAGGAATTAGTAATAGCGTAAGCTTACTATATAGTAGATACTAGCCTAGTTTCGATCTCTAGTATACTATATAGGATTTAATATAGCTCTTTATATTATATTCTAATTTAGGCTAGTATAGCATTCTCTTAATTAGCTATAATATCTTATTAGCGCTAAAACAGCCTATAAGTATAGAGTTATAGAATATTACTAGGATCTCGTTCTATATTATAGGTTTATTAGGAATAAAGAGCCTTCTATAAAACTATAATAGATTCTTCTTATTAAAACGCTATAGATTAGCGCGCCTAAGAGTAACTTATCTATAACTAGGTCTAGCTTAGATCTAGGCTATAAATAGATCCTTCTCCTATAATATTATAATTACCTATATAAACTTAGCGTTAGTATCGCTTAAACTAGTTTTGCTTATAAGTAGAATATATACTTAAAAGCGTAGTATATAGTATAGATAAGTACTAGTACTAGCGTCTAGGAAGGACGCGTTATATATATTTAGTACTATTAGTAGTTCTTCGCTAGTATCTAAAATCTCTTTAGTTATAGTTTCTAAGCTACTCTCCTTAACTTATATTATACCGACTATTACCTCGATACTATTACTTACTAGCCTAAGCTTTCGCTAGAGAGTTAAGAGTAATATATTAATAGTATTATTCTCTGTCTAATAATCTAGCCTCCGCGAAGGACTATTAGCGGGGTTAGAGACACCTAACTAGTAGTAGATTTCGAAATCGAATTGTCCTAGATAAACTGCCTATCTAGCTTATTATAGATTAAGGCGCTAGATTATCTAGATAGTCTTTAGGTTGTTATAGTCTATATATACCTCGACTAGTACTAGTATACTAGTAAAGTACTATTACTAAGTCTTAAAGTAGTAGATAATCGCTAGTAGCTCCTAGTTATATATCTTCTAGTTCTACTTATAGTCCTATATCTTTCTAGATATAAAGGTAATAGGATGCTACTTACTATCTTTAAACAGTTATAATAAGATCCCCGAGATACTAAAGTCTAATAAATCT
>JAHESH010000140.1:55548-77409 GCA_020826765.1 Teratosphaeria viscida
AGTTAAGTACGACCTTCCTAAGGTTATAGCCTAGATTCTAGATATTAGCTAGCTAAGCTCCTAAAGCTAGAAGTGCTACGGTATATATAAGTTATAGCTTATAATAACTAATTATATAGGGTAAGCTCGTCGGAAGACTATCCTCGTATACGGTACGGACATAGCTAATTAGGAAGTCCTATTAGGCTGTTATACCCTTAAGCATTATACGATTAATATTTTGAATAGCTAGGATGCTTAGAAATAGAGGTATGTTAAAGAAGACATAGACTTTATTTCTACTAAAGCCTTAGCGCGTATACTAAAAAGGGACGAAAAGTAGCTAGTACGGTACGTTAGCTAGATTCGAGTCGAGCGTACTACTAATAGTCCGTTAAGAGTATATATTACTAAAGCTGCTATTAATCTAAGGATCCTAGATACGCTACATACCTACTAGGACCTATTCGATAACGAAGCTACTAGTATACTTCCCTCTTACTAAGTAACTAACTATACTATTAATTTAGTAGATAGGAAGGAACCTCCTTACGGACTACTATATCTACTATTAGCCTATAAGTAGGAAGTCCTTCGAGAATATCTTAAGAAGGAACTCGTAGCTAGGCGGATTAAATATAGTATTAGCTCTACTAGCGTATCTCTCTTATTTATTCTAAAGGTAGATAGTAACCTACGCTTATACGTAGACTACCGAGCCTTAAATAACGTTACTATTAAGGATAGATATCTACTCCCTCTTATTAAAGAGACCCTAGACTAACTTATTAGTATAAAGTACTTTACCTCGCTAGATTTAAAGGATGCCTACTACTATATCTAGATCCGCGAAGGTAATAAGTAGAAGACTACATTCTGTACGTAATATAGGTACTATTAATATTATATTATACCCTTCGGCTTAACTAATGCCTTAGTAACCTTCTAAGCGTATATTAACTATATTCTTTTAGGTCTTCTAGATAATATCTGCGTTATATATTTGGATAATATCCTTATCTATACGCACTTTAATAGTCTAGAGGAGTACTAGTCTATAGTAAGAAAGGTGCTAGACTACCTTAGGAAGGCGAGCCTATACTATAATCTAAAGAAGTATAAGTTTACTACTAACTCGGTAAAGTTCCTAGGCTTTATTATTAAGAGAGATAGAGTAGTAGCCGATCTAGATAAGATAGCGATAATCCGAGACTAGCCTCGCCTAATAACGATTAAGGAGCTCTAAGGATTCCTTAGCTTCGCAAATTTCTACTAACGGTTCGTTAAAGGTTATACGAAGAAAATAGCTACTATAACTAATTTGTTAAAGGGCAACTAAGACTTTAACTAGACCGAGGCGGCCTAGGAGTTATTTAAGAAGGTAAAGAAGCATTTTAAAGAATTACTACTTCTTCGTTATTTTAATCTAACTAAGAGGATCAAGCTAGAGATAGATTTATTAGACTTTGGTATCTCGGGGATCTTATCGTAACTGTTTAAAGATAGCAAGTAGTATCCTATCGCCTTTACGTCTAGAAAGATATAGGACTATAAGTAGAACTAGGAGACGTACGACTAGGAGCTACTAGCGATCGTCTACTACTTTAAGACTTAGTAATAGTACTTCGCTAGCGCACTAGTACTAGTCGAGGTATATATAGACTATAATAACCTAAAGACTATCTAGACAATCTAGCGCTTTAATCTGCGATAAGCTAGATAGGCAGTATATCTAGGACAATTCGATTTTAAAATCTACTACTAGTTAGGCATCTCTAACCCTACTAATAGTCCTTCGTAGAGGCTAGATTATTAGATAGAGAATAATGCTATTAACATATTGCTCCTAACTCTCTAGTAAAAGCTTAGGCTAGTAAGCGATAGCATCGAGGTAATAGTCGGTATAACGCGAGTTAAGGAGAGTAGCTTAGGAACTATAACTAAAGAGATTTTAGATACTAGCGAAGAACTACTAATAGTACCGAATATATATAACGCGTCCCTCCTAGACGCTAGTACTAGTACTTGTCTATACTACGTACTATACTCTTAAGCACGTATTCTACTTATAAGCGAAACTAGTTCGGGCGATACTAACGCTAAGTTTATGTAGATAATTGCAATATTATAGGAGAAGGATCTATTTATAGCCTAGATCCGAGCTAGACCTAGCTATAGGTAAGTTACCCTCGGGCGCGCTAATCTATAGCGTTTTAATAAGAATAATCTGTTACGGTTTTATAGAAGGCTCTTCGTTCCTAATAAACTTGTAATACGGAACGAGATCCTAGTAATATTCTATAACTCTATACTCGTAGGCTATTTCGGAGCTAATAAGACATTATAGCTAATTAAGAGAACGCTATACTAGGCCGAATTAGAGTCTAATATAAAGAGCTACATCAAATCCTATATAGTGTACTAGAGATTAAAACTAGGCTAGCATCTACTATATAGCGAGCTTACGCTATTACTAATTCCTAAAGATATTTAGGAGGAGATTAGTTTAGACTTCGTAACTAGTCTACCTCTAGTAAAGTCTAAAGGTACTATATACGATACGATACTAGTAATTATAGATAGGATGTCTAAGATAGTAATATATATTACTATATAGAATACTTAGGATATAGAATAGTTTACTAATATGTTTATTAAGAATATCGCGACGAAGTTTAGCTTTCTAAAAGGAATTATTAGCGACCGTAGCTCGCTATTTACTTCTAAGCTCTAGACCGAGATCTACTTCTATTATTAGATAGAGCGTAGGCTTAGTACTATATACTACCCTTAGATAGATAGCTAGATAGAGCGTCAAAATCAGACTCTAGAAACATTCTTATAATGCTTTATAAATAATAACTAGGACAATTAGCTTTAGTTATTACTATTCGCGGAGTTTACGTATAATAATATGCCTTACTCTAGTACTAGTACGAGCCTATTTAAATTAGTACTCGGTAAGTATCTAAGATAGGCTATATATAAGGATATGTATTATAAGGAGGAGGCGCCAGCTATATCTATAAGGGCGGAGATAATGCGTAAGTCTTAAGAACTTGTAGTAGAGTACCTCTATAAAGCCTAAGAGTAGTAGCGTAAGTAGTACGATAAAAAGCATCTTCTATTAACGTTTCGGCTAGGAGATCTTGTTCTCCTTAGCTCTAAGAACCTAAAGCTATTATAGCCGAGCTAGAAGATATCTGCTAAGTTTATTAGTCCGTTTGTAGTTAAGGAACCTATAGGGCGATAAGCCTACTACCTTCGCCTTCTAGTCTCGTACTAAATCTACGACGTATTCTATATATCGCTCCTTAAACCCTTCGAGAAGCGCGATAGCGAACCTTTAACGAATGTTACTAAACCTAAGATTATACCCGACGGCGAAGAGCTATAGGAGGTTAAGAAAATCTTAGATAAGCGCGTAAGGAAGGGTAAGAGAGAATACCTATTATAATAGAAGAATTACAACAAGTAGAATAATATATAGCAAAGCGTAGAGGACTTTAAGGAGATAGACGAGCTTTTAAAGGAATAGTAGGAATCCTTAACGAACTATAGGCGGATAAGGACAAGAAAGGGTAGCAAGTAATATTAAAATAACGCTTTTTATTCTCCTCTATTAATCCTAAAAAACCTAATACTATACTAATATATAGAGATAGGCGTATTAGTCTACTACTAGTAAGGTAAGCTACTAACTGTAGGCGGACTATTACTACCTTAACGCCTTATATACCTCGCTCTTAATAATCTATCCTTAGATACCGAAGCTAAAGTACCGCGCTACTAATATAGTAGTAGTAGCACCTACTACTATAATAGTAGTAAAGGCTATAGCAGTTTATAGCGTACTAGGAACCTATACTAGACTAGTAGTAGAGATATTAGCTAGCGTAGCTATCTATAGGTCCATAGTTATAGCAGTTACTATAGGCGGACTAGAGGAGGTTTAGGGCGAGAAGGCTAGGTTAGTTATAGTAGGGGTCGCGTTAGAGGAGCGCTTATAGTACTTATAGAAGCGGTAGGTATTAATAGGAGTTATTAACACGTTAGTAGTCTACCCTCTAGGGATCTTAACCTCTTCTAACCTATAAGCCGACATAGGCTATATATCGAATATACCTACTATCTTAGCTAAAGGTAAGACGTTACTCTATACTAGGTCGAGGATTATTATAGTATACCTCTTATCCTTCTTAGATAACTTACGTAAAGAGTTACGCATAAAGTTATTATTACTAGTAGGAATAGCAGACTACTTATTACTAGATATCTCGATAATAGCCTTCTTAGTAAAGGCGCGGGACTTCTTTAGTAGCGTATTGTCGCCGCCTACTATCTATATTAAGATCCTCTTAGCCTTACTACTAGATAGGTTACGGACCTAGTCTAGAGTATAGCCCTCTATAAATAGCGTCTTAGCTTAGCTAGACTACTAACGGATACGATAGTTAGAGCGAGGAGTATAGTTAGGTAAGAGGCTACGCTTCTAGCGTCCGTAGCTCTTAGATAGTATGTTATTAATACGTATAGTCTTCTTAGTCTTATTAGCGCTAGCGACCTTAGTCGGCTTACAGGTAGCTACTCTAAAGCGGTTAATAAGGTTAATACGCTCCGCCTCTATATTAGGATCGGTAGAGTTATTACTATTATATATACGCGGCTCCTTATTAGTATTAAGTATAATAGGGCTATACTTTCGGCCGCTACTAGAGTAATAGTACAGATAGCGATAGGAGCTACTCGAGATCCTTATATAAGATAAGGGACTAGAAGGAGTATTAGCTACTAATAGAGCGCGTCTGTAGGAGGTAGTAGATTAGATGTTACCTATATCCTATAACAGACTATTAGTAAAAGAAGTATACATTATACTATAGGTAGTCTACTTATAGCTATATCGCCTATTATTTATAACGTTCTAGAGGTCGTCTCTACGTCGGTACTCTACTTATAGCGCCTCTCCTTATTCTTAATACGATAGAACTCTTTATTAGTGCGTAGGCGGCGATCTAGGCGTAGGTAGTATTTATCCTTATACTTAATATCCTACTTATAAGTAGCTATTACCTAGTTAAGGGTTAGCTACGCCTAGCGAAGTTTAATAGTAGCTACTAGCACGACTTCGTTATTATAGACTATATCCGCATCGCTAATATCTACGCTACGCTACTTATAAAGCTCGATATATAAGACACGTATATTATAGACCTTATTAAGGCGGCCTTAAAGTAGAGGGAAGATCTATAACTATTAGTTACTACCTATAGACTATAAGTAGTTAGGACCGCGAGCAGATAACTTACGATCTTATAAAAACCTTTTTTGCTCTTAGTATAGTAACTATAGGCATAGTCGTCTAGCTTCTCGTATAAACAGCTAATAGCGACGCTTTTAGCGTATATTACGTAGAAGATATACTAGATAGGGGCATTATTACGTAGAGCTTTAGTATAGAATTAGTATATCTTATTAGCGCCGATATTAGATGTACGCGTACTAATAACGGCAGTGCTACTACTATAGAAGCCTAGTATTATAGGCGGATCGTAGGGAGTTATGTAGATAAAGAAGTTAGTTACAGACTATATACGGTTATAGGACTTTAATAAGGAGGAGCGTAGAAGAAATTATTAAGTAGAAGAATAGTTAGCGATTAACTAAAGAGAAGAATTTGATATTAACGCTAGCAATTCGGCGCTAAAGCGTTACTATAATAACGCGTGCCTACCTATTTAGGCTAGTTATTACAACGGACTTCTACGAAGTTCTATTCTATATTTATACTAGTATATAGAGCGAGATACGCGATATAAGTTACGACACCTTACTATCGGGACGTCGGCTTAGGAAGGGGGCGACTATAAGACTCCGGCTAAGGGGGTCCTTTAGGTCTATACTATAGGCGGTCTATAAAGAGTTAATATATATATATACTACCTATAGTCCGCTAGTAGTTCGGCCGAAGGAAGGATCTCGCTATACTAAAGGCGGTCCGCTAGTAGCCCTAAGAGGTAGTTCTCTACCCTTTACCTCCTACGGACTATAGGCGGTTAAGAAGGAATTAGATTCTCTATCGGACCTGCTTCCGGTTAGATAAGAGTTAAAGAGAGGGGAGATTCTTCTATAAGAGAGGGTTCCTCTCGAGAGGAGAGATCTCTTCCTTCTCTAAGATTACTAATCTATATAGATAGGGGTCTATTATCTCCGCTACAACCTCTACCTTGTTTGTATAGTCCCTATATACGTATAAGGCCTTATTATAATATAACCTTTAACGAACTATTAGTAAAAGTTTGCGAAGCTAAGGAATCCTTAGAGCTCTTTAATTATTATTAGGCGAGGCTAGTCTTAGATTGTCGCTACCTTATCTAGATCGGCTACTACTCTATCTCTTTTAATAATAAAGCCTAGGAACTTTACTAAATCTATAGCGAACTTATACTTCTTTAAATTATAGTATAGGCTCGCCTTCTAGAGGCAGTCTAGTATCTTCTTTATTATAGCCTAATACTCCTCTAAACTATTAGAGTACGTATAGATAAGAATTTTATCTAAATATATAACATAGATATTATCTAGGAGGCCTAAAAGAGTATAGTTAATATACGCTTAGAAGGTTACTAGAGTATTAGTTAAGCTAAAGGGTATAATATAATATTAATAATACCTATACTACGTATAGAATATAGTCTTCTACTTATTACCTTCGCGGATCTAGATATAGTCGTAGGCATCCTTTAGGTCTAGCGAGATAAAGTACTTTATACTAATAAGTTAGTCTAGGGTTTCTTTAATAAGAGGGAGTAGACATCTATCCTTAATAGTAACGTTATTTAAGGCTTAGTCGTCTATATATAAGCGTAGGTTACTATCTACCTTTAGAATAAATAGGAGAGGTACGCTAGTAGAGCTAATACTATATTTAATCTACCTAGCTACGAGCTTAGGGTTAAGAGAAAGGCTCCTAACCTCTTACTTCTAATAGACTATAGATAGTTAGAAGGGAGTAGATTCTCTATTAGACTACCTTCTAACATAGAAGAGGTTAGATAGGAGTCGAAGGGAAGGGAGGTTCTTCTATAAGTAAGAGTTCCTCTCGAGAGGAGAAATCTCTTCTTTCTCTAAGATTACTAATTCTTATAGATAGGGGTCTATTATCTCTACTATAACTCTACCTTATTTATATAGTCCCTATATATATATATATATAAGGCCTCTTTATAATATTATACTATAGTATCGAATTAGAGATAAAGTCTATATTTTAATATATAACTAGGTAACTATAAGGCTATCGAAGAAGCTTAATAATAAATATATAGGACTATATAAGGTTTTATAAGTATTAAATAAAGATAATATAGTTACTTATAAACTCGATCTCCTAGAAACAATTAGTATATAAAATATATTCTATACGTCTCTACTATAACTAGTAACTAACAATCTACTCGAAGGATAAGTTATCGAGCCGCTACTACTAGTCGAAGTTATAGGAGATAGTAAAGGAGATATATATAAGGTAGAAGTAGTCGTAGATACTAGAGTTATAAAGTAGTATAGTAGGGTAGTAAGAGAGTAGAATAGATAAGAGTAGTAAGAATATAAGGTTAAATAGTATAGATATAATAATCCTATAGATATAATATAGAAAAGAGAAGATATACTTAGTAATATATAAGACGTAGTAAGGCTCTACTATAAGTAATATCTAATACTAATATCTACAAACTAAGTCGTACTAGCGTAGCTAGCGTTAATAGAAGACCTAGTATTATTACCTATATTATATCTACTAATAAATAATACTAGTTAATATATAGTATAGTTATCTGCCTTAAAGTAACTAACTATCTTACTACTAGTTAACTACGCTTCTAAATTAATACTAGCCCTAATACTTATAAGACTTAGGCTTAGAGAGTCCTTTAGGTCTATACTATAGGCGGTCTATAAGAGGTTAATATATATATATACTACCTACAGTCTACTAGTAGTTTAGTAGAAAGAAGGATCTTACTATATTATAGGTAGTCTACCTATAGCTCTAAGAGGAAGGCCCCTACTCTCTTACTACCTATAGACTATAGGTAGTCGAAAGGAATTAGATTCTCTATTAGACCTACTTCTAGTATAAGAGGAGCTAGATAGAAGTCTAAGAGAAGGGAGGTTCTTCGATAAAAGAGAGGGTTCCTCTTAGAAGGAAGAATCTCTCTTCCTTCTCTAAGATTACTAATCTATATAGATAGGGGGTCTATTATCTCTACTATAACTCTACCTTATTTATATAGTCCCTATATACGTATAAGGCTTCTTTATAGAGTAATCTTCTTACCTATTTTAGGGTAGTAGCTCTAATAGCCCCCTTTACTTAATCTTAGCCTCTACCTATAGGTCTAGAAAGATAAGGTTCTACTAGTCCGTTAAGGTAGGTAGGGACTATTAAAGAGATTAAGGGAGACAATAAGTAGGTATATAACTAACTACTTAGTTAGTAAAGTTAGCCTAGAGAAAGTAATAAGCGTTAAGAAGGCGAGAAGGAGCTAGGAGGCTTTAATTAAGGAGACGATAAAGAATTAGTCTGTAGATAAGTTTATACACTTTAGGATTATAAATAGGAACTCTAGCTCTAAGCTAATATTACTTACCTATAGGCTAAGTTATAGGACTACTATAGCTAGAAGCGATCTACTAATAGACTACTAATAGGTAGATACTCCCTAGCGAAGCAGACTATTAAGGAGCTAACTAATTATAAAGGGAAGAATTTTAAGTAGTTAGAAGACTTTATTATCGATTATAAGATTACTTTCCTCTAAGCTCTATACCTCTATAAGGAGAGCTTCTAGTAAGTAACCTAGGCTATATAGTATCTTTCGAATACGCTAAAGGACTATTAGAGGATATAGTAGAAGTCGAAGAGCAAAAAAGAGTATTAAGCTATTACCTAGAAGTATTTTAAGGACTTCTTAGCCTAACTCTTAGATAGCCTAGAGGATCGACTCCTTTAAGCCTATATAAAGTACGTAGGTTATAGGTAGAAGTTAGACTAGATAGCCTAAGCCTTCTTTATATATATAAAGAGGCTTAAGAACTAGATAGATCCTTAGTATACTAAGAAGTAGCTCCTATACTACTATTTTGCTTAACTTATAGACAAGCTATAGAAGGCTATTATTAACTATAATGCTACCTCTATAACCTAGGATAAGCTTATAGATCTTACTTCTAGATTAGGAAAGAACATTCTAAAGAAGAAGATAGCTAAGAAGTATATAGAGAAGAAGCCTATATTAAAGGCTTCCTCTACGAAGGATAAGGATAAGTCGAAGGATTATACCGCTAATAGTCTATCTAAGAAACCTAAACGCGATATAAGTAAGTTAAATTACTACGGGTATAGTAAGAAGGGCTATATCTAGCCTAATTGTCCTAAGATTAAGAATAATTTAGGTAGCAATCCTAATAAGACTCCTATTATTCTAAAAAAACCTTAAGCCTAGCTATAGGCGGATTAGTAATAGCTAGGTAAAAACACTCGAATACTAATAATACTATCTAGCTACTCGAGAGTAAAAAAGTTATTTGCGACTAGTATATCTTATATACTCTATATAGCTTACCTACTAATAATTTAGAGATAAGAGTTATATTTAATACTTATAGATAAGTTACGCTATTAGACTAGCGTATTATAGTTAAGTACGACCTTCCTAAGGTTGTAGCCTAGATTCTAGATATTAGCTAGCTAGACTTCTAAAGCTAGAAACACTATAGTATATTTAAGTTATAGCTTATAATAACTAATTATATAGAGTAAGCTTAGTAGAAGTCTACTCTTATATATAGTATAGATATAGCTAATTAGGAAGTCCTATTAGGCTATTATACCCTTAAGTATTATACAATCAATATTTTAAATAGCTAGGATACTTAGAAATAGGAGTATATTAAGGAAGACATAGACTTTATTTCTACTAAAGCTTTATTATATATACTAAAGAAGGATAAGAAGTAGCTAGTATAGTACGTTAGCTAGATCTAAGTTAAGCGTACTACTAATAGACTACTTAAGGTATACGTTACTAAGGCTACTATTAATCTAAGAGTTCTAGATACGCTATATACCTACTAGGACCTATTCGATAATAAAGCTACTAGTATACTTCCTTCTTATCGAGTAACCGACTATACTATAAATTTAGAGGATAGGAAGGAATCTCCTTATAGGCTACTATATCTACTATTAGCTTATAAGTAGAAAGTCCTTCGAGAATATCCTAAGAAGGAGCTCGTAGTAGAATAGATTAAATATAGTATTAGCCCTACTAGCGTATCTCTCTTATTTGTTCTAAAGGTAGATAGTAACCTACGCTTATATATAGACTACTAGGCTTTAAATAATATTACTATTAAGGATAGATATCTACTCCCTCTTTTTAAAAGAACCTTAGACTAACTTATTAGCGTAAAGTACTTTACCTTACTAGACCTAAAGGATACCTATTACTATATCTAGATCTACGAAGGTAATAGGTAGAAGACTATATTCTATACGTAGTATAGATATTATTAATATTATATTATACCCTTCGGCTTAACTAATACTCTAGTAACCTTCTAAGTATATATTAACTATACTCTTTTAGGTCTCCTAGATAATATCTATATTATATATTTAGATAACATTCTTATCTATACGTACTCTAATAGTTTAGAAGAGTACTAGGCTATAGTAATAAAGGTATTAGACTGCCTCTAGAAGGCGAGCCTATATTATAATTTAAAGAGGTATAAGTTCGCTATAGATTTAGTAAAGTTCCTAGGCTTTATTATTAAGAGAGATAGAGTAGTAGCTAATCTAGATAAAGTAGCGACTATCTAAGACTAGCCTTGTCTAATAATAATTAAGGAGCTCTAAGGATTCCTTAGCTTTACAAACTTCTACTAATAGTTTGTCGAAGGTTATACGAAGAAAGTAGCTACTATAACCAACTTATTAAAGAGTAACTAAGACTTTAACTAGACCGAAGTAGCCTAGGAGTTATTTAAGAAGGTAAAGAAGTATTTTAAAGAATCGCCGCTTCTTTATTATTTCGATCCGACTAAAAGGATTAAGCTAGAGATAGATTTATTAGTCTTTAGTATCTTAGGAATCTTATTATAATTGTTTAAAGATAGTAAGTAGCATTCTATCGCCTTTATATTTAGAAAGATATAGGACTATAAGTAGAACTAGGAGATATATAACTAGGAGCTACTAATAATTATCTATTACTTTAAGACCTAGTAATAATACTTCGCTAGCATACTATTACTAGTTAAGGTATATATAGACTATAATAATCTAAAGATTATCTAAATAATCTAGCGACTTAATCCGCGATAAGCTAGATAAGTAGTATATCTAGGATAATTCGATTTCGAGATCTACTACTAGTTAGATATCTCTAACTCTACTAATACTCCTTCGTAGAAGCTAGATTATTAGATAGAGAATAATACTATTAATATATTACTTCTAACTCTCTAGCAAAAGCTTAGGCTAGTAAGTAATAGTATCGAGGTAATAGTTAGTATAACGCAAGTTAAAAAGAGTAGCTTAGAAACTATAACTAAAGAGATTTTAGATACTAGCGAAGAACTACTAATAGTACTAAATATATATAATATATCTCTCTTAGATACTAGTACTAGTACTTATCTATACTACGTACTACGCTTTTAAGTATATATTCTACTTATAAGCAAAACTAGTTTAGGTAATACTAACGCTAAGTTTATATAGATAATTATAATATTATAGGAGAAGGATCTATTTATAGCCTAGATCCGAGCTAGACCTAGCTATAGGCAAGTTACTTCTAGGCGCGCTAATCTATAGCGTTTTAATAAGAATAATCTGTTATAGTTTTATAGAAGGCTCTTCGTTTCTAATAAACCTATAATATAGAACGAGATCCTAGTAACATTCTATAACTCTATACTTATAGGCTATTTTAGTACTAATAAGATATTATAGCTAATTAAAAGAACGCTATACTAGCCCAAATTAGAATCTAATATAAAGAGCTATATTAAATCCTATATAGTATACTAGAGATCGAAACTAGGCGAGTATCTACTATATAGTAAGCTTACGCTATTACTAATTTCTAAAGATATTTAGGAGGAGATTAGTTTAGACTTTATAACTAGTCTGATTCTAATAAAGTCTAAAGATATTATATATAATATAATACTAGTAATTATAGATAGGATGTCTAAGATAGTAATATATATTACTATATAGAGTACTTAGAATATAGAATAGTTTACTAATACGTTTATTAAGAATATCGCGACAAAGTTTAGCTTTCTAAAGGGAATTATTAGCGACTATAGCTCTCTATTTCCTTCTAAGCTCTAGACTAAGATCTGCTTCTATTATTAGATAGAGCGTAGACTTAGTACTATATACTACTCTTAGATAGATAGCTAAATAGAGTAGTAAAATTAGACTCTAGAAATATTCTTATAATACTTTACAAATAATAACTAGGATAATTAGCTTTAGTTATTACTATTTATAGAGTTTGTATATAATTATAGGCCTTATTCTAGTACTAGTACGAGCCCGTTTAAATTAGTACTTAGTAAGTATCTAAGGTAGGCTATATACGAGGATATATATTATAAGGAGGAGGCGCTAGCTATATCTTCGAGGATAGAGATAATACGTAAGTCTTAAGAACTTATAGTAGAGTACCTTTATAAAGCCTAAGAGTAGTAGCGTAAGTAGTATAATAAGAAGTATCTTCTATTAATATTTTAGCTAGGAGATCTTATTCTCCTTAGCTCTAAGAACCTAAAGCTATTATAGCTAAGCTAAAAGATATCTACTAAGTTTATTAGTCTGTTTATAGTTAAGGAACCTATAGGGCGACAAGTCTATTACCTTCGCCCTCTAGTCTTATACCGAATCTATAATATATTCTATATATTACTCTTTAAACTCTTCGAGAAGTATAATAGCGAACCTTTAACAAATATTACTATATCCGAGATTATACCTAATAGCGAAGAGCTATAGGAGGTTAAAAGAATCTTAGATAAGCGTATAAAGAAGAGTAAGAGAGAATACCTATTACGATAGAAGAATTATAATAAGTAGAATAATATATAGTAAAGCGTAGAAGACTTTAAGGAGATAGATAAGCTTTTAAAGGAGTAGTAGGAATTTTTGTCGAACTATAGGCAGATAGGAATAAGAAAGAGTAGTAAGTAATATTAAAATAATGCTTTTTATTTACCTCTCTATTAATCTTAAAAAACCTAATACTATACTAATATAATAAAGTAAGTGTACTAGTCTACTACTAGTAAAGTAAGCTATTAACTATAGGCGGACTACTACTACCTCGACGCCTAGTATATTACGCTCTTAATATTCTCTACTCTTATAGGCTAAAGCTAAAGTACTATACCGCTAATATAATAGTAGTAGTACTTACTACTAAAGTAGTAGTAAAGGCTATAATAGTTTATAGCGTACTAGGGACCTATACTAGACTAGGAGTAGTATTATTAGCTAGTATAGCCGTCTATAAGTCTATAGTTATAGTAGTTACTATAGGCGGACTAGAGGAGGTCTTAGGTAAGAGTACTAGATTAGTTATAGTAGAGGCTACGTTAGAAGAGCGCTTATAGTACTTATAGAGGCGATAGGTACTAATAGAAGTTATTAATATATTAGTAGTCTAACCTCTAGTAATCTAAATATCTTCTAGCTTATAAGCTAATATAGGCTATACGTCGAATATACCTACATTTTTAGATAAAGGTAGGATATTACTCTATACTAGATCGAGGATAGTAATAGCGTACCTCTTATCCTTTATAGAGGACTTATATAGGATATCGTATATAAAGTTATTATTACTAGTAGGGCCGGCTAACTACTTATTACTAGAGATCTTAATAATAGCCTTCTTCTTAGTAGAGAGATAAGACTTCTTTAATAATATATTATTATTAGCTATTAGCTATATTAGAATCTTCTTTATCTTATCGCTAGATAGGTTATAGACCTAGTCTAGGATATAGCCTACCTTAAATAGCATCTTAGCTTAACTAGACTACTAGTAGGTATAATAGGTAGAGTAAAGAGTATAGTCTAGTAAGAGACTACGCTCCTAGCGCCTATAGCTCTTAGATAGTATATTATTAATATATACTACCTTCTTTAGCTTACTAGCGCTAGTAACTCTAGTTAGCTTATAGGCGGCGGCTTTAAAGCAGTCTATAAGATTAATACGCTCTACCTTAGTATCTAGGTTAGTAGAGTTATTACTATTATACTTACTTAGCTCGACGTTAGTATTAAGTATAACTAGGTTATACTTATAGCTACTACTAGAGTAATAGTATAGGTAATAATAGGAACTACTAGAGATCCTTATATAGGAGAGGCGACTAGAAGAAGTATTAGCTACTAGTAGAGCGTACCTATAAAGAGTAGTAGATTAAATATTACCTATATCCTATAATAGACTATTAGTAGAAGAAATATATATTATACTATAGGTAGTCTACTTATAGCTATATTACTTATTATCTATATTATAATAGAAGTTAGCTCGATATTAGTACTCTACTTATAGCGCCTCTCCTTATTCTCGATATTATAATGTTCCTTATCTATATGCGAGTAGTAATCTAAGTATAGGTAGTATTTGTCTTTACGCTTAATATTCTACTTATAAGTAGCTATTACCTAGTTAAAGGTTAACTATATATAGCGAAGCTTAATAGTAGCCTCTAGTATAACTCTATTAGTATAGACTACATCTATATTACTATAAGACTTAGGCCTAGAGGGTCCTCTAGGTCTATACTATAGGTAGTCTATAAGAGGTTAATATATATATATACTACCTATAGTCCGCTAGTAGTTCGGCTAGAGGAAGGATCTCGCTATACTAGAGGTAGTCTACTAGTAGCCCTAAGAGGTAGTCTCCTAGCTCTTACCTCCTATAGACTATAGGTATTTAGAAGGAATTAGATTCTCTATTAGACCTACTTCTAGTTAGACGAGAGTCGAAGAGAAGAAAGGTTCTTCTATAAAAGAGAGTTCCTCTTAAGAAGAGAGATCTCTCTCTTCTCTAAGATTACTAATCCTTATAGATAGGGGTCTATTATCTCTACTATAACCCTACCTTGTTTATATAGTCCCTATATACGTATAAGGCCTCGTTATAATTACTAATATCGACGCTACGCTACTTATAGAGCTTAATATATATAACGCGTATATTATAGACTTTATTAAGATAACCTTAGAGAGAGGAGAAGATCTAGAATAATTAGCTACTACCTATAGACTATAGGCGGTTAAAACTATAAGCGGACAACTTATAATCTTATAGAAACTCTTCTTACCTTTAGTATAGTAGCTATAGGTATAGTTATTAGGCTTCTTATATAGGTAACTAATAGCGACGCTCTTAGCGTATATTATATAGAAGATAAAGAGAATAGGTATATTATTCTATAGGACTATAGTATAGAATTAGTATATCTTATTAGTACTAATATTAGTTATATATATACTAATAATAGTAGTATTACTACTATAGAAGCCTAGTATTATAAATAGATTATAGGAGGTTATATAAGTAGAAAAGTTAATTATAGACTATATATAGTTATAGGACTTTAATAGAAAAGATTGTAGAGAGGAGTACTTAGTAAAAGAATAGTTAGAAATCGACTAAAGAGAAAAATCTAATATTAATACTAGTAATTTAGCGCTAAAGTATTATTATAATAACGTATAACTATCTATTTAGGCTAGTTACTATAGTAGACCTTCTATAAAGTTCTATTCTATATTTATAATAGTATATAGAGTAAGATACGTAATATAAGTTATAATATCTTACTATTAGAACGTTAGTATAAGAAGAGGGCGCCTATAAGACTTAGGCTTAGAGGGTCCTTTAGGTCTATACTATAGGTAGTCTATAAGGAGTTAATATATATATATATACTACCTATAGTCCGCTAGTAGTTCGGTAGAAGGAAGGATCTTACTATACTATAGGTAGTCTACCTATAGCTCTAAGAGGAAGGCTCCTATCTTCTTACTACCTATAGACTATAGGTAGTCGAAAGGAATTAGATTCTCTATTAGACCCGCTTCTAGTATAAGAGGGGCTAGATAGAAGTCTAAGAGAAGGGAGGTTCTTCGATAAAAGAGAGGGTTTATCTTAGAGAGAGGACTCTCTCTTCCTTCTCTAAGATTACTAATCTATATAGATAGGGGGTCTATTATCTCCGCTATAACCTTACCTTATTTATATAGTCCCTATATACGTATAAGGCCTCTTTATAATACTAGTAGCTTCTTAGTACTTAATAGTTCCTTATAAGGTATATCCTTAATAATAGAATAAGACCTTACTACCTATATATATATTACTAGATATAAGGAAATTATATAAGAATATAGATACGATTATAGGCGAGGATATAGAGGATAATAGCGCTTTTATATATATAATAGATAGTCTTAGAGGATCTTAACGCCTTAAAGGAGGAGATAGTATTATAACTTCTACTAGTTATATAACTTACTACTAGCTAATATACTATCTAGTCCTAGGTTAGATAGCTTAGTTAGTAGCTAGGTATACCTTCTTAGCTATTCTATACCTTCTTAGATACTTTATATACAAACTTATTAACCTTCGAGCTAGTCTCTTATAGCTTTACGCTCTCTTATAGCTTATTTATTAGCCTTATATCTTAAGAATAGCTTACTTAAAGATATAGATAATAATAAGGCTTTATTATCTAATAACTTATATACTTTTATAGCGCTAGTATTACTATTAGTACTATTAGATCTATTACTACTACTACTAGTAGCTTTAATCTTACTAGCTTTAGTTGTTAGTATAATAGTATCTATATTTATAACCTCCTTACTAGTAGCTATAATATTAGCAAATAGCTATATTAACTTAGAAGCAAATTATAGCGACATAGTAAAGAACTATTCTACCTCTAGATAAGCTATAGTATATTTCTTTATTATATCGATATTAGTATAAGGATAGTAAGTTATCTTACTTATCTACTAGCTAGATAACTTAGTAAGTATATCCTATATACGCTAGTCCTTCTTAAGAGTATTAACTCTTAACTTAATTTTCTCCTTAGTAATTAAGTACGCTTAAATACTAGCCTTATCTACTAGCTACTCGAATAGATTGTCCTATACCTAATCCTTCTAAATATTCTATATATATCTATTACTATAAATTAGATCTACTAAATACTCGACTAATACTAAGACTAGTATACTAGTTAACTTTTTAGTCTAGATAATCTTCTTACTACTAGCCTTTAGTACTAGAGCTACTTTCTTCTTCGCCTTTTACTAAGTAGCTAGAGCTAGTAAAAGGCTCTTTAGTAATAGTAACAACTATATATCTAACGACTATATATTAGATAGCTATATATTAGATAGCTATATATCTAGTATTATATTAGCTATATTAGACGCGCTTAAAGGGATATTAGATATAGTTTATTAAGACATAGTATTATCTATTAGTAGTATTATAAAGTAAAGAGTTATTAGCGCTATTATAATAGGATTAAAAGGTAGATATTCGGATACTACTACTATTACAATTTACGAGGTATCTATTATAAAGGATATTAATATAATATCTATAAAAATAACGCGTTATTAGATATAAAGGTATTATACCTTTAGTATGCTAAGATATCTTAGACTAGACCTTACTACTACTACTACTACTACTAGTATCTACCGAATGCCTTCTTACTAATAATTATTACTCTTATAACGCTAAGAGTAGTAGACGGCGCTATTAAAAACGCACTAGAAGTCTAAATCAAACCAACTAGTGTTATAACTGAGATCTTGCAACTGAGCAACCGAACGCGCCCTAATTAGTAAGCCGATACATACACTGGATCGGGGTCAATCATCTGCAGGACAGCACAGAACCCCAACCCTGTAGGCCTACGTGTATTCCAAGTTGTGAATGGCGGATTGCCTAAGGTGTCACTCTGTTACGTACGCCTTGAGTCTAGATACTTCTTCCTGACAATACAACATACACATGCGATAACAATCGAGGCACATCACCGCACAACTTGTCAGACATCCGCCTTTCGACTCAGTCCTGGCGCTGGTACTCCACAGGGCCTGCGGCGTCTAGAAATTGCGAGGACGAGAGTGCGCATCTTCCGGCCAAGCACCAGAGATCCACTGCACTACTAGGGCACACGCATCATGGGCGTGCCGTACTCGCGCGAGATCGATGCCGCTCTCAATCAAATCACGCCTCTGGTCGCTGAAGCCTCTGATATGCTCCAGACCACGAAAACCGTCTCGCTACTGTTTGCCGCTGTCCAGATTCTCACGTTGCTCTTCCGAGCTCTGACACTGATAGTGCTACTGGGAATCTTACTCTCGATCAATCCAGATACTTCAGCGCAGAGGCAGGCGCTGGTGACGCCAGTGATGGAGTGGATGACTTCCTGGCTCACGCCGACCGAGGAGGAATCACAATCACATGATGGGGTCGACAAGGCGGAGCACGTCGAGTCGGCAGAGGGACTAGACGATGCAGCGGTGAGAACGGGTGATGCTGTGGAATGAATCTGGATTTGCTGCCGGGGTGAGGCTGCGCTGTACATGCAGTCATATTGCCAAAGAAATGATAATAACAATAATAGAATGGTATGGGGATGTGTGGAGCACGGTGGCTGAATAATACTCAATGCAGGTCCACGAGGAGTTGAGGCTCGGCGCGTGGCGATGACGTCGGGGTGTGGTCCGAGCGGCAGCACATGCTCACCCGACAAGGCAGTCACATTCATCATCACAGCAGGAAGGAGGAAGTCGTGCTCGAGAGTAGTAGTAGCGAGATGCAGCATAATAAGTAATTAGTCCATCACAGTCATGTTCAGGACTCAGGCCAACCCGATGGATGACGCCGTCGGTATGTGTTTGCCCGGCACAGGCACATCCAAGTATTTAATCAAAGTTGCATAACTAATCAAATGGTCGTGCACAGTCAAGGCGACCGACGAGAACCTGACGAGCGAGGACTGGTCGCTGATCCTCGACGTGTGCGATGGCGTGTCGGCGTCGCCCAGTGGGCCCGCCCAGGCTGTGTCGTCGCTCATCAAGCGTCTGGCGCACCGCAACGCCAACGTCCAGCTCTACACCCTCGAACTCGCCCACGCCCTGAGCCAGAACTGCGGCGCTGACCTGCACCGCGAGCTCGCCAGCAAAGCCTTCACCGACTCCCTGCTGCGTCTGGCCGCCGACCGCAACACCCACGCCCAGGTCAAGCAGAAGGTGCTCGAGCGCATGGGCACGTGGACCGAGGAATTTGCCCGCAATCCGGACCTGGGCATCATGGAGCAGTCCTACCACAAACTGCGAATGCAGCAGCCCGGTCTGCAGCCCCCGAGCAAGCCGGGCAAGCGCGAGATCAGCCACGAGGATCGCCGGAAGGAGGAGGAGGAGCTGCAGATGGCGCTTGCCTTGTCGGTGCAGGACAAAGGCGGCAAGAGTCCCCTCGTCAATGGGAGCGCGGGAGTGGCGGGGGCAGGAGCGACGATGAGTGATGATGACACCAGCGAGCTGCGACGGGAGCAGACAGGGGCAGGTGCAGGTGCAGCAGCCGCACAGGGCACGACGGCGGCCACCGTGAGCAGAGTGCGGGCGCTGTACGACTTCACGCCGTCCGAGCCGGGCGAGCTGGCGTTTCGGAAAGACGACATCATTGCGGTGTTGGAGTCGGTGTACAAGGACTGGTGGAAGGGTAGCTTGCGGGGCCAGACGGGCATCTTCCCGCTCAACTACGTTGAAAAGCTGCAGGATCCGACGCGCGAAGAGCTGGAGCGGGATGCGCAGATGGAGGCCGAGGTGTTTGGCGAGATCAAGAATGTGGAGAAGCTGCTGGCGTTGCTGAGCGTGGGCGGCGAGGGCGGTGGACGGCGGGGTGAGCGGGAGGAGGAGGAGATTGGCGAGCTCTATCAGCGGACCCTCAGCATCCGTCCGAAGCTGATTGAGTTGATCGGAAAATACTCCCAAAAGAAGGGTGAGCGTCTAATTATGTCGCTATGGTGACAGCCGCTGACAGACTTCCAGACGACTTCACACAGCTGAACGAAAAATTCATCAAGGCACGACGAGACTACGAAGCACTCCTCGAGTCCTCCATGTCCGCCCCACAATACCAGCAACAGCATCCCATCCGCCAACGACACCCTTCATATCCGCAGCAGCCACCCTATGGTGGTCCACAGCAGCCGCCAGCTGCCTATCCTCCACAAGGCTATCCCACCCAGCAACCGTATGCCGCACAAAGCCAGCAGCACCTCTCGCCCGCGCAACAAGACACCCAGCGCTTTTACTCGTCGTCGGCCTCTGACCCACCGGGCCAAGCAGGCCCAAGCTATGCCTCACCTTATCCAGCGCAAGACGCACCACCGTCAATGCAGCCTCCGAATGGCGGTGCAGCACCTTTCCATTTCATCCCCGGTGGCTTACAAGCACCGCCCACCCAACAGCAACAGCCACTTCAAGGACCGCCACCGCAGCAAGATCACGCTCGACGAAAGCCTAGTCCAGGCCAGCTGCCACACTCAGCCGGCAATGGCCCCAGTGATTTGTACTCTGCACATCAGGGCTTCCAAGGCCAGATACGTCCCAATAGCATTCACACTCTAAACTCCGGCCAGCCGCAAGAACTAGCCACCGGCGGCTACGAAAGTCCTATCGACAATCGATGCTCCTACGCCGGCCCAAGCGGTTACGACTCGTATCCACCTCAGCCTCAAGCTTCTGCACCCGCTTCCTTACAACCACAGCCAACCTCCGACCGCGACGGTCTTCCCTCCGCCTCGCGACAGCGAACACATTCGTTCGAATCACCGACCTCACTCTACAGTCAGCAGACTGCCGAAGGCTTGGGTGGCCCACCATACTCTGCAGCTTCGGTCCCACCACCACCGCAACCGAGCGGGCCACCGCCGAGCATCCCCACGGGCCATCAGACATATCAGGCCTATCAACCTGGCTTGCAACAACAACAGCAGCAGAGGGTAGGTAGTGGGCAGAGTGGTGGAGATCCAGGTGACTTTTACCGGTAGCCAGGCGTGGGCAGTATGGGTTTTGAACTCGTCCGCTAAAAAGTCGCGGCAATGTCGAGAGGCTGCCACATGTAGTATGCATCGGTAGACAATATACATGCTGCTTACTGCACGCTGTAGCAAGTCCTTCACGAATTGGCATGCGTGTCTCAGTATCGCTGCAGCTCCGGACATGACTGCCGAGCACGTTGAGTCCTGCTTGACTCACGCCTCTGCCCTGACTTCGAAGTTTGCCCACGGGAGCAGTGATGACAAGAAAATGACTTTGAGCAGACAGACCTCGCCTACCCTCGTGCCATGCACGTGCAAGCCACGGAGTTCGGCGTCTCGTACAGGTCATTCGGAGGATGGCGCGCTTAAGTCCGCCAGCCGGGTCGAGTGACGTTGATGAACTCTCAGACTTCATCCACTATCGAAGCAGGTTGAAGTATCACATTGAAACTTTGATTTCACGAGGAACGATATACTACGCGGCTGGCAGACGAGCGAGACCATACATCAAGATCATTGGCTCCACTTGATCATACAACTCTTCAACCCCAACCAAAAGATCGCCACCTACTTCCAGCAAGATCGTCCACTCACACAATGGCACCCAAAGGCTGGCTAGACGTCCACACTCACTTCTACACCTGGTCCTCCGAACCCGAACGCCAAATCGCCATTCAAGGCATGCGCGACGCCTGC